>SNQJ01S0088403.1:19092-52571 GCA_010110895.2 Picea sitchensis
GAAATAGTTTCTTGGTGTGTTGATAAATTTTATCAAAGCCAAAGGATGATTCAACTTCAAGGCAAGTCTCTTGTTTCCTTATCACTGTCATTTTTCAAAATAATGTTGAAGCTTCCAGATTCGACAATCACATTCAAGAGAGATGAAGCAAGAAGCTTCTTGAAGGAGAAATATAACGAATTAGAACACCTACTGGAATGTCTCGATGATCCTACAACAATGCCATAAGATATATAAAAAATTTAGGTCAGTTTACTAAAGAATCCTTACCAAGAGGTAACATGGATATTCACTAGAATTACAGGTCAGGAATCCAAAACAACTAGTTCTCAGTTGGATCTTTACATTTTATATTTCACAGTTCATGAAGACTCAAACTTCGATTGGGCAAAGATTATTTCTGTGGAAATATCTTCATTGTTATCGAACTTCAAGAAAAATAATAAATTTTATATTTCTTCCTATTTGATATTTGGTATCACTTATTTTCATGTCTTTAAAGGTTTTAGTATTGGAAAATGAGTTGATTGCAAGAATGATCCAGTAACAATGTGGTATCAGGCCTTGTGGAAAAAAAGGGCCACTTACCATTTTTTACAAATTTTATGATACATTTGTATCTTCTTCAAAGAAGATTATCTTCAGAGTGAATACATCTAGATTGTCCTTGGAAGCGTCAACCTTTCTGGATAAAAAGGGGAATATTGAGAAAAAGGAAAATTACAGTGTGATGAGAATTTACTGTTCTCGTGAAAAGCCCCTTTAGATCCCTTATTATGTTCCAAATAGAATGCTTTCCATAGAAGTTTCCAAAAAATATAGATTTTGGGTAAGTTTCTTCTATGAGAGAAGGAAGAAGCAATTCATTCCACTGCCATGGAAAATTGGGGAAATTTTATTAATAGGCATTTTCAAAATTGATGAATTTGAAGTACAGCTGGACCAATACAATTTGAAATTTGTAGAGGAGATTAAGGGTTTCGACCCAAATCATATTTTTATTGACCACATGATGTATGTTGCATTTAGTGATTCACTTACTAATACATTTTTATTTGGAGAAGAGGAAGGTGATAGTCAAGACCCTCCAACAATAATTGTTGAAAGGAAAACAAAGGATATTGAGGCTATTGTCTGTACAATAGACCAACACAAGCAGAGGGGAAGAGAAAAAAATGAAAGAAGTGATGAATCTCCAAATGTTTCACAGAAAAGCAGCCCACCCAGTCAGAGGGGAAGATCGACAAATGAAAGAAGTGCTCAATCTCCAAATGTTTCAAATAAAAGTAGCCCACCCAAGAAAAAATTCAAGTTGGCAATACCGCGACAAAATAAATCTTCAACAAACAATTTTGATGATGGAGGAGATAAAAACGCTTCGAAGGGAAGATTGGAATGGTCCCATAAACTCCAAATAAAAATAAAAAGACAAAATTCTCAACAAGAGATAAAACGACACATACCCGAGAAAGAGATTATCCTTGAAGATATGGACCTGGATGTTGACATTGAAAATATAAAGTTTCTTGATGATGAACAAAGATTGAAAGAGAGTAAGGAATTTGCAACCGAAGTTGCAATTCGAGAAGAAGTATTTTCAAAGCAGGAATCCTTCGCTGTGCAAAATGCTTTATTTGATAAAATTTACAAAAAAATAATTTTTGAAAGAACTAATTCAAAAAATAAAAGAATCCAAGGAAAGTCTTTTTTTTTGAGTCAAATCTCAGAGGCATACCCCCTTCAAGAATTGTTAGAATTCACAGAGCTACGAGCGATGCTTTATAAATTTCAATGGAGGAGATGGAAGCCAAAAATATCATGCTTAAAGAAAGGGTCAAGGAATTAGAGTCTACTCTGATGCCACCCCCTATATTTTTTACTATGGTTTCAACAATCCAACCTTGGAAGAGCTCTGATAAAACCACATAATCAAGTTTAAGCTTGAAAGGGACATCTAGTCTTCTTGGTGCAGTTAGGAATTACATTAGAGAAAACATAAATAATAGAATGTATCTCATCTTAGTGACATTGGATTTAGCAAGTACCTTTGTCTCTTTGGGTTCCAAAATTCTAAATTTCAAAGAGTACCTATAGTCTGACATAAAAAATGATGAATGTTTTTATAAAGATGTTGTAATTATATTTGTTTTGAAAATTTCTGGTATGACCGAGATTAAGAGAAAAGAAGAATATTTGCAATCCCCAATATGTGTCAAACAATTAAAATCACGTTGGATGAAGATAATCAAAACATTAAAGGAGGTATTAGATGATCTTGATTTCCTAAGTGTTAAAGAGAGTGAGACTTATTTGAAGCTGGTTGAATTAGACCTTGCAAGAACTATTGTTGAAGTACAAGATCCTAAATTGATTTCAAACTCTATTCGTATGACAAGGGAAAATTTTGAGGAACATGTAGAAATATTAAAGGGAATATCAATGAAGAAATTCAATAGCATGTCTGAGTAGACAGAGCAAAAAATTGAAAGTTGGCTTATAGAATATGTAAACAAAAATGAATACATTGAAGTTACACTACAACAAATTTCAATTGATCCTATAGAATTTGAAAATATATTATTTGACATAAGAGTTAGACAAGAGGTGACCGTTCCTCCTATGCGTGAATACATTGAGAATTGGTTAAAGTTAGGTTTAATCAAAATGACTGAAGAGTATCAAAAGGAAACAATTGGTACCAATAATGAAACTGCTACAAAGGAGAATATAAAATAAACATTGGCCACAAGATAGAGGAGAGGGATTCCATCACAATGAGTAATACTAATCACATTCTTCCCGATTCTTTTCTCTTCCTGTTCAAAAGTCATTCATTTGTGTTTTATCTTTCCCAAGAAAAACATAACCGATTTTCTGATCCTTTTCTCTTTTTCTTCCTTTCAGGTCCAACCTTTATTTTGTTCTTATCTTTATTTTACAGTCCACGTGAGCCTATCCCAGTCCAACTTTGAATGAATTCATTTAATTTTAAGACTATATAATTTTTTCTAAAAATTCCATAGAACTTCTTCGGGGATAAACTTTAATAATATCTTTTGAACTTTGAGTTTTGAGCATTGGATATTTAAATTTTTCCTATCATATTTTATTCTTCTTTCAACGAAAATACTCTTTTAAAGTTCTCTCATATGTGGGCTTTTATCTTTCCTTCCCTGACCGTGATCGAAAATAATTGAATTCTATGATGGATGTGAGATTTATATTTTTTGTAATTGTTATTTCTGTATAATATTTCTGCAAGTACTATATTTTATGAGTGAAGATTCTTGGTCCCTTTCTCAGGAATCCTTTGATGAATGAATTTTATTTTCCAGTAAACAAAATTTTTAAAATTTATTTGATTCATAAATATTTGGGAATTGTTGTTCAACATTCTCTCATTTTTCATGTTATTATTCCAAGATATTCAAAGATAAATTTTTAAAGAATATACAGAGGAATACCACCTCTATGAAAACGAAGAGGGATTTATATCCTCGTGAGGTTTCTATTTCGATCTTAATCGATTCAAACATTAACAAATTTGATTTGCTTCCATTGATTCATATTCTCTACTTAGATTACAACCAATGACCATGAGTGTGCTGACATGTTTTCAGTCTTCCATTCCAAACTTTTTCAACATCTCTTTGATGTGTTTTATCTGAGAAATGAATACACCTTTGCTGGTTTGAATAATCTAAAAAACTAGGAAGACATATAGTTCTCTAAGCATAGACATCTCAAATTCTTTTTTCATTTCTTCTACAATTTTTTGGCTCATTATATCATCATTACTTAAAAAAATGATATCGTCCACATAAGATACAATGATTGAAATCTCTGCATTATCGAATTTGATATAAACATTTCTATCTATTGTTCTTCTTTTGAAACATTGTTGCTGCAGATACTTGTCAAGTCTTGAATACCATGCTCTGGGATCTTTCTTTAATCCATAAATTGCTTTCTTTAATCTGCAAACATAGTCTTCATTTTATGACAATAGGAATCCTTCAGGTTGTTCAATGTACACTTCCTCCTCTAAATATCCATTCAAGAATGCATACTTAACATCCATATGATACACCTTAAAATTATTAAAGCTTGCAAATGCCAAAAACATCTTAATGGATTCCATTCTTGCAATAGGAGCAACGATTTCTTCAAAGTGAATAACTTCTACTTGAGCTTACCCTTTATAGACCAGTCTTACCTTATATCTTACAACATTTCCATATTCATTAATTTATTTCCGAATATCCACTTTGTAGCAATCACATTTTTATCTGTAGGTCTTGGGACCAGTTCCCATGTTTAATTTTTCTCAATCTGATTTAACTCTTATTCCATAGCACTCACCCAATGTTGATCATTAATTGCTTCTGTAAATCATTTAGGCTCTATTTTGGACAGTAAAGAGAGATTCACCTAATTAGAGACTTGATTAAAGGTGCTCACCAATTTTCTCCTTGTCTGAGTATTGGAATTTTTATCACCAAGAATTATTTTTTCTAGATGATTTTTTTGCACAAACCTTGATGATGTTTGCGTGTCTTGGAACTCTGCATCTTCTTCTTATTTTTCTTGTTCTTTTTCTTCATATTCTTCATCTTCTTCCTTCTTGTAATATATTTCTTCTATTTATAGTATGTTCTTATGTGGTATTTCCTCATCTATTCTGACATTTACACTTTCAACAATCTTCTACAATATTTTTTTGTAACATCTATAGGCTTTGCTTCTTGATGATTACCCAAGAAAAATTCCTTCATCTGCCCTTGATTAAAACTTTCCTAGATCCTCATCATCTCGTTTAATGTAACACTTACTTCCAAATATTCTAAAGTGTTTAATAGATGCTGGATGACCTTTCCATAATTCATGGGGGTTTTTGTCACTATTGACCCTGATTTTCCCTCTGTTTAGAATGTAAACAACAATATAAACTGCTTCTCTCCAAAAGCTATCCCATAATCCTTCTTCATTTAACATTGTTCTAGAAGTTTCTTGTTCATGTCTTTTTTTCCTTTCAACTACTCCATTTTGTTGAGGAGTTCTTGCAACTGTATACTGTCTTTTTATTCCATGAGTTTCACATAATTCTTCAAATTCATTGTATGTGAACTCACCTCCATTATTTGACCTTAAGCATTTTATTTTCAGATCTATCTCACTCTCAACTAAGGCTTTGAATGCTTTAAATTTGTCAAATGCCTCTGATTTGTTTTTGATAAATGTAACCCAAGTCATTCTTGTATAGTCATTAATGATCAACATGAAGTAATTGTAGTTTTTTAGTGACAAAAATCAGCAAACTGAAATTTCTGTCAAACACTTAGCAACCTAGAGATAACTGTCTTGATTGAACTTCATAAATGACTCAAACCCACATTCAAAAATTACCATAAGAAAAAATACACATTGCTAAGCAAATATGTAGTGAAAACAAGCACAATGGACAACAACCCATAAAACTCAGAAATTTAGGCAAATGTCAGGGAAAACCCCAATGTGGGGAAACCCAATGAGAGAGAGAGATATATTATTATTCAGCTTTAGGAAAGTACAATACAACAACAAAATCACATTTATAGCCAAGAGAAATACCTCACAGCCACAAAAAATAGTTCCAAAATTTTCTACCTTGGAAAACGTGCTCAAGTCCGTACAATTGTATGACCTCCTCTAAATCTGTGCCTCAAAAACTGTGCCCAACAGAGTGTTGTACGACTTGCATAGTATGATCCAACAACAACGAGGAAACTCAAAATACCTACCTCGATTTCCATGCCAAAGGGTGCCTCGAAAAATGTGCCCTCCTTCCTGCTATACGGATCCGTATAGTATGACCCAACATAGAAAAAAATAGAACATCACTCATACAGAGAAATGCCTTGGGATTTGTGCCCTCCTTTTTCTTGGGAAATTTTCCCTCCAAGTTGCTCACTTTCCTCTCTCAAGCTTATTCATAAAATCTCTATCAATCACCTCCTCTCGTCTTCTCGATGTGTCTTGAACACTACCCAATGCATTCTTTTATAAATATGAAAATGACATTTTCCCTCCAAAGTGTCTTTTCACCTTCTCCAACCCTAAATCCAAAGACCAATATTGGATCTTGTGTTTTTCAAGATCAAGGGTCATGATCCATTCCCTCCAAAATGAATCAAATATTAAAGTGATTTCACTTTATTACATAAGTGCTTTATGAAATAAAGTCACTTTAAAATTAGAAGGCACACTTTATTAAAAAGTCACTTTAATAAAAGAACCACTTTTACAACTTTATAAAAACCCCATTACAAAGTTAAGTGTCTGGTAGTGTAAACATAAGGTAACATCCACATATAAGACAAAACATGCAGAGTACCTCTTGAGATAAAAATATAACACTCCCTCTTAGTGAGGGAAGTACTCGTTTCCACCACTATCATCTGGTTCCATCACACTGTGCTCTGTAGGAGCTCCCTCTGAACTTGGAGCCATCCTCGACACCTGCACAGAACTCGAACTAGAATATCTTCTCCTGGCAACATCCTGGAACCCTGAGCTCACTTCATCTTGAGCATCGGTTCGATCAACCTGTCTGAGGTTCCTGCCAATGCTCAAAAGAGACTCACTGTCTTCTCTTAGAATGCAAGACTAAATACTTGGCGCCACCACAGTCTTAGAAGCCTCCTCATGCTCCTCATCCAACACTGAATCATACACTGAAGGTTGTCCTCTCAACATATACAACATGTCCACCCGGTTACCGATCAGCTGCAGCTCCACCGGGTCCCCTCCCTGCTTGTAGATAAATACATGTTCCCTCTTGAACAATACACAATATCCTACATCCTCCAAGGCTGAGACCGAGAGCAAGTTAATCCTCAACCCTGGAACAAAGAGAACTCCATCAAGCTCCAAGAGTTCCCCAATATTGAGTTGGAATCTAACATTCCCAACTCAACATACAACTCTCTCCACACCACCTTCATTTACCACCTGTAGGCCAGGACCAATCTCTGTGAAATCTAGGAATACTCGCCAGATTCCCATCATGTGGCTAGAGGCTCCACTATCCACAATCCATATGATATCACCTCCAAATCCTCCGCTGCCGACACTGGAAACTAGAGTCACCAAATAAAATTCCCTTTCGTACTTTGAAGCAAAGTCCTCCATGGCTTCTGTAGCAGTTGTCTTAGGCCCCTCTAATTTCATCTTCTTCTTCCTCTCCGGACAACGAGAGACAAGGTGCCCCAACTGGTTACAACAGTAACATCTGAATTTACTCAAGTCACTTCCGGAACTTCCTTTCTTCTTGCTCTTTGTAGTAAGAGAAACATTCTCATCAACTCCATCTATCTTCTATTCACTGCTCTGAGATCTTTCTCGGATCTCCTCCTGAGTGAAATCATCCCACAATTTTCTCCAATCTAGTAGATGCTCACGTCCCACCACACACTTCATGAAGACTTCCTATTATTTGGTGAATCCATTTAAGGCTATCCTCACCAACTTAGAATCTGTTATGACCTCTCCAACAACAACCAACCCATCTTTTACTTGAGCCACCTGGGTAAGATAAGAAGAGACACTCTCTTCCTTACCCATTTTGGTATCATGCAACTTAGCCTTTAAGGCCATCTTTTGGTTCTCGTTCTTCACCTCAAATAAGTTTTTAAGTGCATCGCACATCTCCTTGGCAGTCTTTTTCTCAACCAAGTATGGGATAAGGTGATCCTTCACCCCATCCAGAATAATCCTTTGAGCCTTGGCTTCCTTGACCTCATGCAAGTCCAAAGCAACAGGATCTGATGCGGGAGTTGCCACAATAGAGTTGACATAGTTATAATTTTTTTTCTCCTTGAGAACATCTGACAATCAGACCTTCCACTGCAAATAGTTGGAAATCTCATCCAATTGATCCTCATATCTGATGATTGTAGCCATATTCCCTATCACAAATCAAGGGAAACAATCACACCCTTTCGCTCTTCAACTTTGCCCAAAAATCACACTGCCCACTGTCACTCAGAGACAAAGCTTTGATACCATGTAGATTTTTAATGACAAAAATCAGCAAACTGAAATTTCTGTCAAACACTTAGCAACCTAGAGATAACTGTCTTCCATGAACTTCATAAATGCCTCAAAACCACATTCATAAATTACCATAAGCAAAAATAGACATTGCTAAGCAAATATGCAGTGGAAATAACCACAATGGACAACAACCCATAAAACTCAGAAATTTAGGCAAATGCCAGGGAAAACCCCAATGTGGGGAAACCTAACGAGAGAGGGAGATATTATTATTCAGCTTCAGGAAAGTACAGTACAACAGAAAAATCACATTTCTAGCCAAGAGAAATACCTCAGCCACAAAAAACAGTCCCAAATTTTTTTGCCTTGGAAAACGTGCTCAAGTTCGTACATCTGTACGACCTCCTCTAAATATGTGCCTAAAAAACCATGCCCAACAGAGTGTTGTATGGACTGCACAGTACGGCCCAACAACAACAAAGAAACTCAAAATATCTGCCTCAATTTCCATGCCAAAGGGTGCCTAAAAAACCGTGCCCTCCTTCCTGCTGTACGAACTGTATGGATCTGTACAGTACGACCCAACACAGAAAAAAATAGAACAACACTCACATAGAAAAATTCCTTGGGATTTGTGACCTCCAAGCTGCTTACTTTCATCTCTCAAGCTTACTTAGAAAATCTCTCTCAATCACCTTCTCTCATCTTCTCGATGTGTCTTGCACACTACTCAATGCATTCTTTTATAAATCTAAAAATGACATTTTCCCTCCAAAGTGTCTTTTCACCTTCCCCAACCCTAAATCCAAAGGCCAAGATTAGATCTTGCCTTTTTCAAGACCAAGGGTCATGATCCATTCCCTTCAAAATGAATCAAATATTAAAGTGATTTCACTTTATTAGATAAGTGATTTATGAAATAAAGTCACTTTAAAATTAGAAGGTACACTTTATTAAAAAGTCACTTTAATAAAAGAACCACTTTTACAACTTTATAAAAAACCCATTACAAAGTTAAGTGCCTGGTAGTGTAAACATAAGGTAACATCCGCATACAAGACAAAACATGCGGAGTACCTCCCGAGCTAAAAAGCTAACAATAATTTTATCCTNATATATTATTATTATTATTCATCTTTAGGAAAGTACAATACAACAACAAAATCACATTTCCATCCAAGAGAAATACCTCACAGCCACAAAAAAGAGTTCCAAAATTTTCTACCTTGGAAAACATGCTCAAGTCCGTACAATTGTACGACCTCCTCTAAATTCGTGCCTCAAAAACCATGCCTAACAGAGTGTTGTACGACCTGCATAGTACGACCCAACAACAACAAGGAAACTCAAAATACCTGCCTCGATTTCCATGCCAAAGTGTGCCTCAAAAATCATTCCCTCCTTCTTGCTATATGGATCTGTATAGTACAACCGAACATAGAAAAAAATAGAACATCAATCATACAGAGAAATGCCTTGGGATTTGTGCCCTCCTTTTTCTTGGGAAATTTCCCCTCCAAGCTGCTCACTTTCCTCTCTCAAGATTACTCATAAAATCTCTCTCAATCACCTCCTCTTGTCTTTTCGATGTGTCTTGAACACTACCCAATGCATTCTTTTATAAATATGAAAATGACATTTTCCCTCCAAAGTGTCTTTTCACCTTCTCCAACCCTAAATCCAAAGGCCAAGATTGGATCTTGTGTTTTTCAAGATCAAGGGTCATGATCCATTCCCTCCAAAATGAATCAAATATTAAATTGATTTCACTTTATTACATAAGTGCTTTATGAAATAAAGTCACTTTAAAATTAGAAGTCACACTTTATTAAAAAGTCACTTTAATAAAAGAACCACTTTTACAACTTTATAAAAACCCCATTACAAAGTTAAGTGTCTAGTAGTGTAAACATAAGGTAACATCCACATACAAGACAAAACATGTAGAGTACCTCCTGAGCTAAAAATCTAACACTCCCTCTTAGCGAGGGAAGTACTCATTTCCACCACTATCATCTGGTTCCACCACACTGTGCTTTGTAGGAGCTCCCTCTGAACTTGGATCCATCCTCAACATAAGNCTCCCAGCAACATCCTGGAACCCTGAGCTCACTTCATCTTGAGCATCGGTTCGATCAACATGTCTGAGCTTCCTGCCAATGCTCAAAAGAGACTCACTCTCTTCTCTCGAAATGAAAGACTAAATCCTTGGCGCCACCACAGTCTTAGAAGCCTCCTCATGATCCTCATCCAACGCTGAATCATACATTGAAGGTTTTCCTCTCAACATATACAACATGTCCACCTGGTTACCGATCAACTGCAGCTCCACTGGGTCCCCTCCCTGCCTGTAGATAAATACATGTTCCCTCTTGAACAATACACAATATCCTACATCCTCCAAGGATGAGACTGAGAGAAATTTAATCCTCAACTCTGGAACAAAGAGAACTCCATCAAGCTCCAAGAGTCCCCCAAAATCGAGTTGGAATCTAACATTCCCAACTCAACATACAACTCTCTCCATACCACCTTCATTTACCACATGTCGGCCAGGACCAATCTCTCTGAAATCTAGGAATACTCACCAGATTCCTGTCATGTGGCTAGAGGCTCCACTATCCACAATCCATATGATATCACCTCCAAATCCTCCACTGTCGACACTGGAAACTAGAGTCACCAAATAAAATTTCCTTTCGTACTTTGAAGCAAAGTCCTCCATGGCTGCTGTAGCAGCTGTCTCAGGCCCCTCTGATTTCATCTTCTTCTTCCTCTCAGGACAACGAGAGACAAGGTGCCCCAACTGGTTACAACAATAACATCTAAATTTACTCAAGTCCCTTCCAGAACTTCCTTTCTTCTTACTCTTTGCAGTAAGAGAAACATTCTCATCAACTCCATCTGTCTTCTGTTCACTGCTTTGAGATATTTCTCGGATCTCCTCCTGAGTGAAATCATCCCACAGTTTTCTCCAATCTGGTAGATGCTCACGTCCCACCACACACTTCATGAAGACTTCCTATTATTTAGTGAAGCCATTTAAGGCTATCCTCACCAACTTAGAATCTGTTATGACCTCTCCAACAACAACCAACTCATCTTTTACTTGAGCCACCTGGGTAAGATAAGAAGAGACACTCTCTTCCTTACCCATTTTGGTATCATGCAACTTATCCTTCAAGGCCATCTTTTGGTTCTTGTTCTTCGCCTGAAACAAGTTTTTAAGTGCATCGCACATCTCCTTGGCAGTCTTTTTCTCAACCAAGTATGGGATAAGGTGATCCTTCACCCCATCCAGAATAATCCTTTGAGCCTTGGCTTCCTTGACCTCATGCAAGTCCAAAGAAACAGGATCTGCTACGGGAGATGCCACAACAGAGTTGACATATTTATAATTTTTTTTCTCCTTGAGAACATTTGACAATCAGACCTTCCATTGCAAATAGTTGGAAATCTCATGCAACCGATCCTCATATCTAATGATTGCAGCCATATTCTCTGTCACAACTCAAGGAAAACAATCACACCCTTTCACTCTTCAACTTTGCCCAAAAATCACACTGTCCACTATCACTTAGAGACAAAGCTCTGATACCATGTAGATTTTTAATGACAAAAATCAGCAAACTGAAATTTCTGTCAAACACTTAGCAACCTAGAGATAACTGTCTTGCATGAACTTCATAAATGCCTCAAAACCACATTCAGAAATTACCATAAGCAGAAATAGACATTGCTAAGCAAATATGCAGTGGAAATAACCACAATGAACAACAACCCATAAAAATTAGAAATTTAGGCAAATGCCAGGGAAAACACCAATGCGGGGAAACCTAACGAGAGAGAGAGATATTATTATTCAGCTTCAGGAAAGTACAGTACAACAAAAAAATCACATTTCTAGCCAAGAGAAATACCTCAGCCACAAAAAATAGTCCCAAAATTTTCTTTCTTGGAAAATGTGCTCAAGTTCGTACATCTGTACGACCTCCTCTAAATATGTGCCTAAAAAACCATGCCCAACAGAGTGTTGTACGGACTGCACAGTACAACCCAACAACAACAAAGAAACTCAAAATATCTTCCTCGATTTCTGTGCCAAAGGGTGCCTCGAAAACCATGCCCTCCTTCCTGTTGTATGAACTGTATGGATCTGTACAGTACAACCCAACATAGAAAAAAATAGAACAACACTCACATAGAAAAATTCCTTGGGATTTGTGCCCTCCTTTTTCTTGGAAAATGTGCCCTCCAAGCTACTCACTTTCATCTCTCAAGCTTATTCAGAAAATCTCTCTCAATCACCTTCTCTCGTCTTCTCGATGTGTCTTGCACACTACTCAATGCATTCTTTTATAAATCTGAAAATGACATTTTCCCTCCAAAGTGTCTTTTCACCTTCCCCAACCCTAAATCCAAAGGCCAAGATTATATCTTGCCTTTTTCAAGACCAAGGGTCATGATCCATTCCCTTCAAAATGAATCAAATATTAAAGTGATTTCACTTTATTACATAAGTGATTTATGAAATAAAGTCACTTTAAAATTAGAAGGTACACTTTATTAAAAAGTCACTTTAATAAAAGAACCACTTTTACAACTTTATAAAAAACCCGTTACAAAGTTAAGTGCCTGGTAGTGTAAACATAAGGTAACATCCGCATACAAGACAAAACATGCGGAGTACCTCCCGAGCTAAAAAGCTAACAATAATTTTATCCTTGCAAGCTCTCAGTTCTTGTTGGTCCAAAAATATTTGTATGCACAAGTTCCAATGGCTTGGATGTTGCATAATCCTTTTTATTGAAGCTCACCCTTGATTGTTTTCCATGCTAACACTGCTTACAAACAATGTTTGAGGGTTTTGTGATCTTTGGAAAATCTCTTACTGCTTGTTTGATACTAATTTTTACCAGGTTGTCAAAGTTCATATGGCCCATTATTTTATGCCACAACCAACTTTCATCTATCTTCCCTATAAACCATTTTTCTCCATTGATTTCATCAAGAACATATACATTATTTGGAGTTTTGATTTCCTCTGTAACCAACTTTACTGAATTTGCTTTTTTGATCTCACATTCTCAGGAGTTAAAAGTAATTTTGTGTCCTTGATCACACATCTAGCTTACACTGAGAAGATTATGTTTCAAATTTTCAATGCACAAAACCTTTTCCACATTAGCTTTTCCATTGTCAAGACTGAGAGTGTCTTTTCCAACTATGTTTGAGCTGCCATTGTCTCCAAAGGTGTCACTTCCTTCATTCTTCTTCAAGGTGATAAACTTTGATTTATCTCATGTCATGTGACTAGCGCACCCACTGTCAATGACCCACTTATCCCTAATATTTTGTGCACAAAGTGTAGCTTGAACGAACACAACTTTTTCTTTCTATTGTTCACTTTGTTCATGCTCTATTTCCATGATCGTCATGGCTTCCTCTTTCTGATTTTTTTTTTAAATCACTTATGCAGAATTTTTTTATATGCCCAAAAATATTGCAGTTATAACATATGATGTTATAGTTCATTAAAGGAGACAATGAGTTTTAATTTATTTTTGAGAGTCCATGGGTATCTCTGTCGTTGTTCCTTGTATAATCATCTCTTACATTTGTTCTACAATCTATTTCTTTATGAACAAAACCATTGCAAGAACAAAAACAACCAAAGAAATGAATTTTGGTACTTAATTGTGTGATTCCATCTTGATTTGAGAGTCTTCCTGATTGTATCCCTGTGAAAAATATTTGTCCTTTGTGGAACGTACTGATCTTCCTTCCTATTGTTTTCTATATTGTTAGAAATTTTGCATATATGAACATATCTCTAGGTCCTTTCTTCACTTGACTAATTTGAAGAGGTTGAGGCTTCTTCATGCACAACTTACTTCTTTTCACTGTAGCCAAGACCAGTCTTGTCAAATGGTGATCTTTGACTATTTAGGATTTCATTCAAGGTTGTAGAGGTATTTTCGAATTTCATGTTGGTGTGTGATCTTTCCAATTCCTTTTTTAGATGGACTATTTCAGATTCCATACTGTTGCATATATCTTTCTTTTATTTTAGTTGATATTTTAAAACTTATTCAACTCTCTTTGCATCTTCTACTTTAACCTTTAAAATAATTACTATATTCTCTTCTTGTTGAAGATCATGTTCCTCCTCTTTATATTTTTTCAATTCCTTTTTCTGATTTCTATTCTTTTCTTCAAGTTTGTCATTTTCTTCTAAGGCACTAATGAGTTCAGCTTCAAGTTTTACTTTTCCATGAATTTCAGGATTACCTTCTTCTGTTGAATACGTGTCTTCATTTTCTAGGACATCTTTTTGTGTTTCTAGGCCCATATAGATAATTTCTTCCTTATCACTGTCACTATCATCTGAAGAGTTGTTGTCTTCATTGGCATATAGATTCTTCTTTTGTCTGAATAAATTTATTTTCTTTCCAGTCTCTCCCTTCCTATATCCTCTGTGACTGTAATATTCTTCATTATTTTTATTCTTAGAGGGAAATTTAGGAGCAAAGTGTCCTACTTTTCAATAATTAAAACATATAAAGGGAAGCTTACCTTTGTATTTTCTTGATTTGAGCTTCCTGATAAAGTTGGCCTCTTCCTCATCTAATTCACTGTCTGAGATGTCACCCATCTTGTGTTCTTTTGTATTTTTCTTCTTTGATTCCTTGAAGGCTACTTCCTTCGTTGATAGCTTGTATTGTTCTATCCTCATTTCATATGCAATGAGAATTCTGTGCAACTCATCCATTTTTAACTTATCTAGGTCCTTTAATTCTTCAATGGAAGATATCTCAGGATTAAATCTTGAGGGAAGTGATCTCAACACCATTTGTACAATAATGGTTTCTTCGATTTCTTCACCCAATCCTTTGATATTGTTGACAATATCATCCACACGAAGAAAATAGGATGCAATACTTTCTTCTTCATTCATCTCGAGTGTCTCAAATTCTACTCTATGGATTTGTGACTTTTCCCTCTTGACGTTGTCATCTCCTTCATAAATTTTCTGTAATTTGTCCCATATCTCTTTTGCTGAGGCACAATGCATGACTTGGTATACAAATATTTTTCCAGACCACAAAGAATGACATTATTGTCCCTATAATTATTGTTTTTGAGCCTCTTTCCACTTGTATCTATGGGTGGAGTCTTTGGAGTTGTGTATCCATTTTCAAATGAACTCCAAATGTCATACCCAAGTGACATCAAATAGGTTTGCATTCTTATCTTCAAGAAAACATAATATGATCCATCAAATCTTGGAGATTTGTTCGTGGAAAAACCTTCCCGTTCATCCATTTTGATCCACAGGGATTCACCTTCCAATGGTTAAACTGTTCTTGTAGGAACCAACTCTGATTCGAATTGTTGGAATATTCAAAAATACTGAGAGAATGGGGTGAGTCAGTATTGCACAGATTTTAATAACTTTTTGTTTTTACTATTTTAACTGATCTTCATAGAATTAATCATAAGAAATGTAGAGAATTATATAGATCAAAAAATCTCAACACAAAGACACAATACACAAATATTTTATATGCAAACACAATAAGGGAGAAAACCATAATTTGTTTTCTTATATTTAAACAATAATTACATTATTTACATGCTCCAACCCGTGAGGGACACCAATCCCTGTAGTAAGAACCCACTTACAATTCGATCTGACATGAACCCACCTATTTAGAAGATGATGACACCAGTCCTCACTGTAAACACCCACTTATAGTCAACATGCGCCAATATTCTAGGCACCAACATGTTAAGAAGATGAGGAAACCAATCCTCTCCCTTTCTCCACCCTACCACCTTTAAATTATCTTCATTTCATTCTTTGACATCCTCAAACCTAAAAGCTTTAAATATTCTCTTCACTCGGTCCCCTGCTCCTGCACTCTTCATTCTTCCATTGCGACACCTTCTTGAACTAGATTCGAACATGGTTATTTATACATTATATATCTCCATGACTTGTCAACATTCCCAAGTGTAATCATGGAGTCAGCTATAGATATCCAGAAAACTGGGCTCCGACCCTCCTTAGAAAATGGCCTTCAATTTCCTCCCATTGCATGCCATCGACTTTCTGGACAAAGTATGAACTATAACGTCGATAAACCGTAGGATCACTTTGAGATTCGATCTCCACCATTGATTTATTTCATTGTCCACAAAAATACACCATGTTCCCACAACACACGATAATCGTCCAATATTATTGTGTTTTGATCTCATCCACCGATCTGCTTACTATCCACTAGACGTCACATGCAACCACAATTCACAACAACACTCAGATCTCAACCGTCAATGTATTCTTATTTAGTATATCGGGACCATAGGTCTTTGTTGACTTATAGCCACCGTCCGATCATATCTCAGATTGATCTTAACCATTGATCTGTATTGATATATTCACCATGGGTCTAGAGATTCTTTCTTCATGTCTCCATGGCCTCTAGAATGCACCTTCATGTTCCATTGTATTCACTTTGCACCCATACTTAAAACAAATTCTAAGTATTTCACCGTGGATCTACGATACATCATGAGTCGTTTGATTTAGACCTCAGATTGATCTTGACCATTGATTCAGGTCTCACATAGATTAAACCTTCACTTCACAACCACCATTCAATTAGTGACAAGTGGTGATATCCTAGGACATTGGATCTCTTACTCTTTGGGTCGTCCAATCTGTTCTCCATAATTATCCATTTTTCAAACTCTCACCATGGGTTCGTGATATCTACATTCTTATCTTATTCATGACCTTGTCCATCCAGCCGATCCACCATACTTAGTCATTTTTCAAGGTCTCACCGCATTCGACCGACTCTCCATACTTAGTCGATTTCAAGGTCATCACCGCGGGTTCGTGAGTCTAGAACATTTCCACGATTCTCGTGGCTTCATCCGTTTGACCGATTGTTGACACTTAGTCGATTTTCCATATTACACCGTGCTCCACGATTTCCTTGATACTTAGTCATTTCTTCATTGTATACATCATACTTAGCCAATTTTCATTGATCTCACCGCAGGTTCGTGGGTCTACAACATTTCTCCGACTCTATTTGTGATCTTGTCGATCCGACTGATTCTCTACCATGCTCACTATTGATGCTCAAAAGTGAAACATAGGGTACTTTCTTGCAAATGGTTGCAAATGCCTTATGAATTATTATTTAACTATTTTAATAAAATACTAATAGGTGGGACCCCTGGTGAAACTTGTGTAACTATGACGAAGAAACAACAATTATGTTTTACATGCTTATGAGCTAGCTAAGATGAGCCCTACCGTTTATTTGTGTTCAAAATATCCATCGAAATTATTAATAAATTATGATGATAAAGGCGATTTGATTTAAAAGGGAATGGTTTTGTTTTTATATGACATTTGCAAGTATTATTATGTTACATTTATTTTGAGACATGACCTAAAATCCATGCTTAATTTATATGTGTGATGTGGTGACTTCATACCACAAGGGTACATGCATTGTTTGAATTGGAAGCCATGTTGGAATATGTTATCCACATCAAAATATTTGAGTTATGTCACATTGGAGTTTATAAAAAATTGTTGTGTGCCTTGGTTTAATGGAAATATTGGTTGTATCCATAGCAAATTGTTATCTGTGAACTAGGGCTAGCCACAATAGTTGGCGCATTGTTAAATTGGAATGTATGGATACTTTGGTATAGTTGGATGCATTAATTGAATTGAATGTTAAAGGGTGATGAACTCTATTACGGTTTTGGATCGTACTAGCCATGGATGAAAGTGGGAAGGGGGAAGCGACGTGCAATAAATGCACGTCACTCAAACTCACCTCTAGCCCACCACCCTAGTCATTCTTGCATTTTTATTTGTTGGTTGTTGTTGCTCCAATTTGCTCGGTAGTGGAGGAGGTATACAAGATGGTCTTTTCTGCTTAAGCAATATTTTTCACATGTATGGGGTTTTCTTTCTCTTCCATCCATGAACAATTGCTATGCTCTTTAAGTAAATAGTTGGCTCTTGTTTGCTCATGGTCTGTGTATTTCTAAAGATGTTAAAATGAATTTGACTGTGTCTTGGTTGATTTTCAAGTTTTGTTTTCCTGTGGTGGTTGTTGTGAGACCATTGGCATTAAAAGAGTTGTGGGTTCCTTTTACTGGTGTAGCTATTTGCAGTTTTGTTATGAAAAGAATGTGGTTGGGGACTCCCGAGCCCGTTTTTCCTCTGGTCCCTTGTTTTGGGGTTTTCTTCCCTGTTCAAAAATGGGTTCTCTCTACCTCTTTCATGTGGGTTTTGTGGACACTCTGCATGTACGTGAAGATTGTGGACTTCTTGGCTAATACGACCACGCATAGTCCTGACTCTGTGAGTATTAATGAGGAGTATTGTGTAGAGAGTAATACTGTTTCGTGCTCTTTTTGGGCCAAACCCTCAGGTTGTCAGCCCACTTTCTTCTGCCACCTAATGTCCATTGTTGCATTGAACCCTATACATTATCGTGGAAGTGTTTCTTACTTAGAATTCAATGGAAAGCATTGTTTCATGCTCTTTTGTTTGGGCACGAGTTTTGATTGGTCATTTGCTATGCAAGTATGAGGGATTATTGGACTCACTTATTCGCTTGAAGTTACATTATGTCCATATGAAGCTATGAAGTCAATAAAAATGTGCGAATTATTGTTATAATGTAAACTTGCCATGTTTTATTGTAATTGAAAAAGGCACCTGTTTACAAGTTATGTGATGCTTGAATGAGGTCTGCGAACCATAATGAAATAGGATGAAGAATTTTGATGAAATATGGTTCGATTAAAATAATGGTTATATACAAGGATTGTTTTGGGGCACTTCACAAGACCCTGTGGGTGTTGCAGACTTTGCTTATTTTGTTATTATGGTTGTAGCCTGTCCACTTGAAGGCTGTTGTTGTATTTCTTGTGGTGATTATGATGTTGTTCATTATTCAATTCCGTTATGTACATGAAATATTGTTATTATTGTTATTTTTATTTCTGGGCAATTGGTCATTGTGTAATACATTTCTGAGGAAAGTGAGCATTTTAGTGAAGTGAGCATCAATTTTGGGTTGTTTGTTTTTGGAATAGAGTATAGTTTAAATTTTAAAATTTTTGAAAAGTAAGAAAGTTTGATTACAGATTGATACTAGAGATGACATGGTTGATGTATCATTTGAATAGTATCCATAAGATACCCCCCCATTGTACCATTTTTTGCTAATTACACCCCCTTCACGATCCCAATTTCACTTATTCATTCCTTGTTATGTGATATTTGTTTTGAAGAGGGGTCTGTGTGGAAATAAAATAAAGTTGATAGTGGAAAGGGTTGAGGACTGATGTTCTCTATATATTTAAATAAATAGTTGATTGTTTTAACAATAGTCATATATTAATTCCCCTCCATAATATCATTTTTCTCTAAATACAAGCCCTTCATATTTCCCATGAACCCTATCAGTTCCCTGTTCATGTGATAATCACTGAATGACATGTTATGGATGGATTGCATATGTCTCGTAGTAAATTATAGAGACAACTATCGATTTATGTAAGCAGAGTTTCATGTATGGTTTACTAAGAACTTCATGACTATCAAATTGTTGCCACAGGATGAGTTTTTTCAGTAGAGGTAACAATGGATGAAATAAAAGAGGCAGGGGAAATTGGAATCAAAGTCATAGAAGACCTATATCTTATATTCATTTTGATGCAGACCTGCAAGATTTAAACCCGTTGTTTCAAGATGGGTTTTTTAATTGGGTTGGCCATGGGATATTGAACCCTCGATCGAAGAGATTGATCCAGGTGGATATTGGTGGCCACCCACCTATTCCACTTGGACCCCCACCATTTCTTCTTTCAGTTTTTCAGTTTTCGCACAATTTACTATTTTTAGCAGTTTTTCGGGTCCTGAACTTCCAGAGCCGTTTTGAGGCCTTAAACGACGTTTTTTGGGAAAACGGGGAGCAACATGGATCATAGATAGATGTTTCTCACCCAAAAGTTGTATTCCTCAGATAGATATTTCTAACGAGGTATGGAACGCTTCAAACGAAGATCGTATGCCAAAGTTACGTCGCCGGGAAGTTGATGTACCAACTTACCCAAACGGGGCCCATAGTCTTGGCGTTTCATCTCCTAGGGTTAGGTCTTTGGATGTTTAGGGTTTTCCATTGTTTCTCAATAATAATAGGCCTTTGAGCCTCATTGTAACACGGTTCAGAGGCCAGTATCCGCCACATCTCTTCTCAAAGATAAGCTACCAATGCCGTAGCTAGTTGATTTCCATTCTGTCTGTAAGCATATTTCAGTCATTTGTTATTAATGAAATGAAGTCTTATTTCCATTGCATCTATGCGTTTATGTGTGCTTCTGTATTTCATTATGTTCCTGCATAAATCCAGATCAAATATCCCCTTTCCAACCTCCTCATAGTTTTCCTAGCATTCATGTTCCTCCACATGTGTCTTTGCAGCCCAAAGTCCCTGCAAATGATGGTTGGAAATAAATTATCCACCATCATGTATCCCACCACCGTGGATGGCTCACTGTGTCATTACCTTTACCACCACCAATTAAACCCAATGTTGAAATTGCTCTGCTATTTCGCCAGTAAAATCCTCGCACGCGAGTAAGAGATTAAAAACTGACATTCCACAACCTGTGCAAGACAAAGGAAAAACAACAGCCTTCCCCTCTAGTCCATCCATTGACTCCTCTAAATTTGTGTCTTCCTTTCTCCACCTCAATGATGACTTCTCCCATGTGATAAGTGAAATACAACCTCAAAGTTCTAACCAACAAAAGGCCACCCAAGAGAAGCTAGATGGGAATAGAAATGAGAAGAGGAAATATGCCCTGCAAAGCAACAAATATGGGTTCTAACTATTTTTTTTTTTAATGTTTTTCAATGACGAGGAAAACATTTAATGGCTTTTAGTATGTTTTGGAAAACAAGCCTTATTTTTGGATATTTTGTGGATAATGTGAATATATTCTTTTTGGGATATGATATAAATTATGGCTGATATTTAATATTCAGTTTAAGTGATATCCACGAGAGTTAGAAGGGTGTTATATGGTCTAAATGATTATTATTTTTATACTTTGCATTTGATGGTAACAAGAAGAAATAATGGGAGTCACAAGGGCTCCCACCTATCTAGTCATTATTAATTAAGACCCTTATTTATATATTATTATTATTTATTTCTCCTAAACTAATTTGTTAAGTCAATTTGACTTAACTAAAGAAAGTAGTTCAACTAATTCAACTGATTGGGAACGAATAAAAGCTCAATTGGATGAAGAGAAAAGGGAGAATAGAAGGAGAGAGAGAGACAAGACCAAGGTTTTCTCGTTAGTTAAATGAGATAGTTTCAATTTTCATTCATTTCTAAGTTTACTTGAAAGCCTAATCCTCTTGTTAACAACAAGGCCTCATTGTATACAACAAGGTTCAGGACTGAATTATACTTTTTAGCCGCTTGTTTTAGAGGTGTTGATTCATCCTTGATAGTCTGTGTATTCTTTTCTATTTGTGAATTAATTTTCATGGCTGATAAAGAATATCTTGCAGAGTCAAAATGGTAGCAGTTTATGGCACGCTGATCTGGATCATTGATTTTAGTTTTATTTTATTGTCGGAGTCTTTTTGTATGGTTCCCATCGAAGATATCTAAATTTGAATTTGGTCCATACCCTCATAGGGGTTTGTAAAGAGAAATACACTTTTGGTATCTCATAATTGAATAAAATTAGATTGTTGTTCTGTCTCATACATGTGTTTTCATGACTTGGTTACTTTTTTTTCTTTTGGTCTCCATGTTTACTTGATTGTAAAATATGTATAGATTTCAGTAGCTTTGTATAACTTTTATTTTACATTGAAACATATACAAATTATAAAATCATCCTTAATCCTTGTAATTAATACTCACAGGATTGAGTGAATGTTTTTGAGGCTATAAATGTAATGTCCCCCACCTCTTAGAGAGGTGATGAGGAGACTCAGTGGCCTGGGCACCCCCACTAGGTCATAGTCTCACACTGAGGGGGAAAAGTCAAGAAGTTAAAAGTTATATTTTTAAGTTGACTTAAGAAAGGAAAAGGATTTAAAAGTTATATTTTTAAGTTGGACTTACAAAAAGGAAAAGGATAAAGGAGTAAAAGATAACTCAACAGAGGAATATAAGATTAACCCCGGAGTTAACCTAACTCAACAGAATTAAGGAAAAGTATAAGTAAGAGGTCGAGGCGCACCTATTTACTCCGGGTTTTTGATTAACATTTGCTATTGCTCTTTAGAATACTGGGCTTTGGGGTTTTGGTCAGACAAACCCCTTTGTGAGCAACTCAGCGTCAATCCACTCACCTTGTTCCACAACTTGGTCTCGGGATGAAAGACCTCCACACCATTCTAGTCTCAGGCCAGCTTATCGAGGGAGGTTCGACCCGCTATCCCCGAGGGTCCGGGGCTAATCTCATGCTTGGGTTTCCTTTGTTTGCAAAAGGCAAGACCACTTGATGGATTTTATGGAGGGTTATCATTGTTCTACATTTGTCTGCAGATTCAGACATCGTGGAGCCATAGGGGATGGCCCTAAAACCCTACCTGCAGGATCCATTGACCTGCCCTCCTAGATTCTCACAGTCTCATCTATATTCTTGGAGAGTTTCAGAGCATTTGAGGCCTCCTTCATCAAATGAACCAGCCAGGGTTTCACCATCCAATGGGGGCACCATCTCGGAGAATCTATCCACCAAGCCTGAGAGTGGATTTGGAATTTGGACATCTGGGTTTTTTTTGCATTTGCTCGATCTATCATTTGGCATACTTCTGGATGATTTGGACACCTCAGGTAGCGTGGTACCAGCTCAAATATTCTAGTAGACAGCTGCACCTTCGCAGTTGGAGGTTGAGCATTAGTATGGCTCGTGATCCGATTTAGTCTTCATTGTATATCCACTTTGGAGGTTTATTTCTTGTATTGTCTGGGAGTATTTGTAGCAGCTCATATCTATTTCTCGTATGACCATCCGATATTTTCATGTGATCAACCATATATTGTATTGATCTTAAATTGCCCATAATAAAAAGGTCAGATCTTTGCTTGTGCTTCTACATCTTGAATATATTGTGATCTCCATGTGTTGATGAATCTTGTATGCACTTAATAACTCAATAAATTAGTAGTAGTTAGTGATTCCAAGAAACAATTTGGCTTGGGATCATTACAATAAATCCTAGGTGACATTAATAAATATCTTGTCCTAGCCAAGAAAGATCTGAAAATGATTGAGTAAGGTGTTCCATACCTTTTCCTCAAAATTTATTTGGTGACCATACTGGGGAGATCTTCCATATCTCTTTGGTTAATTTTATTCACGATTATCTTTGAATCTTTCTGATTTTTTTTTCATATTCTCTTTGATTGATTTTTCTCATGATAATACCTTCTAGAAGGCAGCCTAATATTGAACACAGTCTTAAGGACCAAACTAGCATTGCCTTGACTTTTTTCAATACCATTCTAGAAATTCCTAGTACCCGGGCTGAACTTAAATGCTCTTGAGAGGTAGTGGAACAAGATATAAGTATTTGTGAATGTTGGGAAGCCAGGCAAAGGCATCCTAGAAATCAACAATAACCTCCCTTCTTCTAAGTCTTTGGTTTTCATTTTCATGTCCTCGAATCCTTGCATTTCTAGAAGAAGAAGAGGATTTTCCCTTGAAGCTATTCCTATCATTGAAATAGAAAGGATGAAATCCATTTTGTTGACCCAAGAAAGCACTCTAAGGAGGACTTTGTTTGACTCTACCAGCTCACCCTTTTCTCCCTTACCGATCACTTGCAAAATGGCATCTATAGGTGGTGCTAGTGGTGCTGGAGGTGCTTCATCAAGCCAATCTTCGACCTCATCGATAATTGGTAGTTTATATATCCATCAAGTTCCTATCCAATCTGCTACCAACCCTACTACATTTATAAATAAAAACAAGATTTTTCAGTTTGAGGAGGATGCTATGACCACCCCATGGCATGTATCTAGCATCTGCTACTCGTCTGTTACCCAAGTTTAAGGAGCATATTCCTAGGTTCTCGGTGTTATCACATGAAGTTGTCATGGGTCAAATTTTTCCTTAGGTTTTAATTTTTACCCATTAGTCTTTTTTAAGTTTTTATTTTTATTTTATTTTTATGGTTTTCTTAAGATATCTTAAATAAATAAAAGGTTGGAACTTGGCTCACCTTTTTGAACCACACCTATGGTTTATACCCCAGGTTCATTTTATGGTTTACACCCTTGACTCATCACTTGATTTGATATCTATCACTATCAACCCCATGACTCCACAAACCTGACAAGTCACTCCATCCATTCATATGCTTGAAACTCTCCACTCTATCCTTCTACTCGTTAGGGAGTCAAATCAAACCTTTTCAAGTACGCTACCAACTCACGAGTTGTTTTTGTAGCACATATTTGTACACTCTCCCTCTTTACGATCATTTGCGACTATGAAGCTGATGTCATGCCTTTTCATTATTTTCAACACCCTTGTCTTCAAAAGGAATAATTGTGATTTGGTCATAAATGAGTTCTAATTGTTTATCAAAATTTGAAATCCTGCTCCTAGCTCTGTGCTGCAAAATCTACTAGTCCAGACAACGCTGTGGATTATGCTATATACCAAGTGACCGAGGTGAATTGGAGACTGAGGTGGTTTCAAACAACTCCAGGATTTATTAAGATCATAAATAATCAAGTTTCGGTGTCCAGGTACTTCTTGAGCCATCCGAGCTCTGTTGAAGATCAATTGAAGGTTTTGTTTATCTTTTTGTAGAACATGGCGTTGCCAACTGTGATTTCTTCCACCTACCAACCCTTTGACCTCTACCATCATAGACCTCTTATGCCATCTACATACTGTCAAACTTCCTCCACTAAAATTGAATCATTGGCTATCAGAGCTATTGTACCTATTTACCCCTTGGCTCTTGCTGACCATACTACACTACATAAACCATGTTAAACTGGGCTACAGATCCCCTGTTCCATCACTGCAAATTCTATGTCAAACTAGTTCCATATTCTATGCTCACAACTCCAACATTAGCTCTCTTCATTCATTGTGTCATCCTATAATTTTATCTCAAAGTCTATTTGCAGTGAAAGTTTAGGAGCCTTTTCTTTAAAATGATGATGACCCTATATGGTGGCCCTATGTTAGCCTAAAGCTTGATACTACAAAATCCTTGCATATATTTTCTTAGAGGACCTTTTCTCCCCATTTTTAGCCATCAAACCAGTCTCTTATTAGTTCAGAAGTAAATTGGAGGAAATCCCTGAAAGACCAAATAAGGACCACCTTTCAAAACTTAAAGACTTTTTGTCTTTGTTTGGTTTCCTGTACCTCTCATAACATTACAATGTTTGACCTCCTACTTTTATCAATGGATACACCTCAACAGAAGAAATCTCACAAGGGTGGGAGTGTGATAATGACTAAGCCTTCTGACATGCACCTATTTGATGCCGAGCCTATGATCAGGGAGGTTTTCCAAAGGGTTGGTTTCCTATCTTTCTATCAAAACATCAAGAGCAGACACCTTGAAGTAGCCAGGGAGTTTTCTTTAAACTTTGATGGCACTAAGACCAAGGTAGGAACCCTTGAGTTGGAGGTATCTGAGGCCACCATTGCAACAACCACTGAGATACCCAACACTGGTGAGAGGTGGTTCAAATCTATGACTCTCAATGCAGCCTTTTCTAAGTATTTCCTCAAGCCAGATTATCAGAAAGACAATTTGTCCAAGGGAGTGCCTAGGATCCACCTGGTTGAGGGTTTTGACAAAATGTTGAAAGTTATCCAGAGGTATTTTACATGTGAGGGAAGATTCAACATGATATACCGGTATCACATTAGGCTTTTGCTACATTTCACAGACAAGGATTTGATGAATATCCCTTTCTATCTGTTTAGAAGTATGAAAAAAATGGATGATAGGGTCCAAGCCAAGTCGAAGGCTATGGACACTAGTGTTTTCCACTCTAGGTTGATCGGGATCCTTGTAATGGAAGAATTGAAGAAAATAAACCTCACTTGGGAACAATTCATTGTCTCTGCTAATTTGTAGCTAGATGTAGCCTCCACCCCTCAATCAAGGGTGTAGAGCCCTTTTCCAACTAGTATTGTTTCCTAAGCAGAAACAAGAAAAAAGAGAAAGAGAAAAACTATTGCCCAAGACAAAGAAGTTCCTAAGGAAATTGAATAAGAAGAGAGGGAAGTCCATCACTCCACACAAAGGGAACTGCCACCTCATCCTGCACCTAAAGTAGAGGAAGTTCCCTCATCAACCAAAACTACAACAAAAAAGGGGAGAAAATTTCATTTTCCTTCACCTACTACAACAACTGAGACAAGAGTCAGGAGGCCTTTCACTAGATCATCAGCCCACAAGGAAGTTGCTGAAACAGAAGTCATACCCAATGTTTCTGTCCCAAATAAAGATAAGGGTAAAGATGACACTGTTGGGAAGCCTAATGAGGTCATGAAAAAAGCTTATGTTCAGAAGAAAGAAAAAGGTAAGGGTGAAGCTACTGAGAATCTTGTTGAATTCATAAACATCAACACTCCTCCTGATAATCCCACCTTCAAGAGATTGATCAGACAACTCGTGGATGCACAAAAGGGATTTGCCTGTTTGAAGGGAGAAAGATTGACTGATAGGAGGAAGATGAAGGAAATCATGGACATGTATAATGAAACCCTTGATTTGGATAGGTTTACAACAAGAATATTCTTTCCTCTCCATAGGCAACTTCAGACTTTGTACAGGAAAAACAGAAGCATACAGTCCCAAAATAGAAAACTTAAAGAAGAATTGTAGCCCTTCAAGGATGATCTAGCCCAGAGGAATCTAAATGTACTAGCCCAAGCTGCAATGGAGAGAAATGACCCTGCAATAGAAAAAAATGTTTCCGCAACAAAGGGAAGTGCTCATGCAACAAGGAGGAGTGGCATATTGAGAAGATGAAATGGAAAGGATGTCAGATCCATTTTTGATGATGATTGATTTTTGATCTATTGCCACACATATCCGTCTCACTTTCCACAAAAGCAAAGACTATTTTTCGTGGAAATTGTTTCGTCGCTATATCCACAAACCGGGTTTTCGTGGAAACAATGACGACATAAGGCTGCCACATGTCACCATCCTCAAGATAGGTTTACCTTGAAAAGCATGGCAATAGCGACGAAACATCATCACAATAGGGACGAAAAATCGTGCCAAAGTAAAAAACTCACCAACAACTTATGACGTAGATGCCATATGTGCGACAAAAAAGCGTGGAAAGTTGCGACGAACTTTCGTCACTATTGCCACAAAAATCCTTGGTAGAGTAAAAAATCACCAACAATTTACAACGCATATGCCATATGTTCTACGAAAAAGCGTGGAACATTGCGACGAACTTTCATTGCTATTGCCACAAAAATCCTTGGTAGAGTAAAAACTTGTTTTTTGTATTGCGACGAACTTTCGTCGCTATTGCCACGAAAATTCTTGGTAGAGTAAAAATATTTGCGGTGAACTTTCGTCGCTATTGACACGCCTCCTGTAGGTTTAAAAAAAAAATATCTACATGCGAATCTACATGAATAGTTGGAAATAGTTGTAGAGAAGTAAATTTGTATAGTTGATAAGCTAGTCCCTTACACTACTATACTCGAGAGATAACTATTGGCTAACCATTGTAGCCAACCTATGATATATTTGTATAAACATCACTTACTTGATAATGATGATTCTTGGCAAATTTTCCAGGATGATAGGGACATTTGTTGCTTTTTTCTTATTGAGAGCAAGTTGATACTCTAATGTCATTCTCATAGACAATTTTTTTTTCCCAAGGGCTTACTACCTTTGGATAATTCCTTTTCCCTAAGTGATGTTGGGAGTAAGAACACATCCTCTCAAGAGGATTCAAAGAGAAAGGTACCATAAACTATTCTTATGAATATTGGTGCAGATGATGACCCTAAAACTTTGTCTATAAGTGCTAATTGTTTCGATTTAGAAAAGAAAAATAATATTAGTTTATTCCTTGAATTCAGGGATGTCTTTGTTTATTCATATGATGAATTTTGTGGTTTTGACCTGAGAATTATCCATCATGATATTACTATAAAATACAACACTATTCCTATTTGGCAAAGACAACAACTAGTTACTCTAGCCTTTGAGGCCACTATTAGGAGGGAAGTTGAAAAGATGCTTAATGCCAATATCATAAGAGGTTCTATATCTAGTCCCACCACTGACATCCACAGATCCATTTTATTGATTTGACCTTGTAGCTAGAGAGGAATATGATTCTTCAAAGACATAGGTAAGAGCATAAACAATAGAGGTGGTTTAATCCATTGACTCATAAGCAATTAACAGGGTAAATACAACACCATTAGAAAGAGAGGATACATAGGTAGTTGAGGCATAGGATTCTTCTTTAGTAGAAGAGAAAAAGAAAAGGGAAAAGGAAGAAATAGGAAAAGTAAACCAAAATCAACAAAGGTGGAAGTAGAAGGAGAGATAATTCACAAAATGAATGGGTACATTTGACTATGTGTAGACTTTCGCACCCTTAACAAGGAAAGAGTGAAAGATAACCTTATACTCCCCAACATGGAACTAATCCTCCAACAAGTTGTAGGATCCCAAATGATGTCTCTGCTTGATGAATTCTTAGGATGTGATCAAATTCACCTCAAGTGAGAAGATCATTATAAAACCACCTTCACTACTCAGTGGGGCACCTTCACTTTTGAATGCATGACCTTTGCTCTAATAAATGAAGGTGCCACTTTTTAGAGAGATATGCACATAAAATTAGATGACTTAATTGGTATGATTATTTAGGTTTACCTTGATGGCCATACTATTCATTCCAAGCTATCAGGAGATACTTTTAATAACCCGAGGCAAGTATTTCCATGTTGCAAAATGTACAACATGTCCTTGAATCTAGCTAATTCTGTATTTGGTGTCTCATGGGGGGAATTACTTGGCCATATTTTTAAATATTCTAGCATTAGTATTGACCTAGAAAGGGTTTGTGTTATTCAAAACCTTCCTCCACCTACCACAAAGAAGGACATGTAGTCCTTTATGGCAAAAATCAATTTTGTTAGAAGGTTTATACATGATTTTTCCAGGATGGTCAAGCCTATTCATAATCTGTATAAAAAGGAACATGAATTTTTTGGTCTCAAGACACTCAGAGAGGTTTGGTGGATATCAAAAAGGCCATTTTTGCACCTATGCTTGCTCAACTTGATTTTCTAAAAGATTTTATCATATACAATACTATAGAGAAAGATAGCTTAGCTATCCTGTTACAAAAGGATGACTTGGTTTCAAAACAATCAATTGATTTCATGATCTTAATCCTTTCTAACGTTGAGTTGAAGTATACCTTGATTGGAAAGAATTCTTTCTCTTTGGTCAAGGTTGCTGAAAATTTTTGCCAGTTCATTCTTGGAAAACATACCAAGGTAAAGGTTCCTCTACCTACCATTAAATTTCTATTGTCCCAAAATTTCCTTTTAGGAAAGATTTCTCATTAGTTAACTAAGATACAAAAGCATGATTTTGAGCTATTTACTTCTCACACTATTAAAGGGTGATATTTATCTCTCCACCTGGCTTAGCATGGCGATCCTAATGAAGATTCCAATAGTGATGATGACTCTTTATCTGCTTGATTTGTTGTTGATTGTGAGAATTGATCATCCTTAATATCATGATATTGTCTGTTACTTACATAATGAACACTGCCTTCCCAACATTTAAAGTCACAAAAGGATATTGAGATTAAAATACTCAAATTATGTCATATTGTGTATTTTACTGTTCCGTAGGTTTATATATGGCATACTTTTGTATTGTGTAGACAAATAGATATCTTAAAGTGTGTTGATAATTCTTCACTATATGGCTGCTCAACCCTTTCACATTGGTGGAAATTGTGTTTCCAAGGAGATTGTAGACAAAATCATCCAGATTGGTCAATAATGGCCCTCTCTTTTCAAATATTGTTACTAGTTCGTGCAATCTTGCAAGATATGCTAGAATACGATGGGAAGAGAGTAACTTTCTTCCATGCCCTTAAATCTTGTTCTTCTTGATTTTCTTTTTCTATGGAGTCTACACTTCATTGGACCAATTAGCCCACCATATTCTATTGACCGTGTGTTTATCCTCATAGCCACTAATTTCTTTACCAAGGGTGTGAATTTGTTCCACTAAAAAATTATAAGGTTGAATAGGTAATTTCCTTCCCAGAAGTCAACATTTTCTCACAATTTATCCTTCCATTGGAATTATTTATGATAATTGAATTGCTTTCATTTATGATAATTTGACTAAGTTTTGTAGAAAGTTTGGGGTTAATAATTGAACCTCATCCACTTATTATCCCCAAGGAAATGGCCAAGTAGAATCCATGAACAAAACATTGATTAAAATCTTAAAGAAGAACATGGGAAAGAGAAACCCTATCAATGGCACATTCAACTCTTGTACGCTCTATAGGTTGCCTACACCACAATGAAAATCAATACTAGGGAAACTCCTTTCTAGGTGTTGTATGGTTAAGAAGCTATGATGCATGTAGAACCTTAACTAGCCTCCTTTCCTCTTGCTTTTCAATTCGAAGAATTAAACTCCTCCGAACTCTCCCAAATATTCCACAACAAAGAGAACATGCCCTTACCAAAATGAAACATAACAATAAATGGTGAAGAATTTATTTGATAAGAAAGATAAATTTGTAGTTTTTGATGTGGGCCATAAGGCTTTACTATGTGATTTTGATCATTCTTGTAAGGGTAAACACACAAGGTTTCAAAAAATTTGGATGGGAGCTTACATAGTTGCATATGTCATTGGAACTAATGTGTATCTGTGTAAGGATGAACATGTTAGACTCTGTTCATTTACTACCAATGGGTCTCATTTGAAACTCTATATCGATCCAAACCTAGAGGCATTGAATCATTAAATAAAAAATAAAAAATAAAACAATAAATTACTAGTTTATGTTTTGTTTTTTTCCTTTCATTTTGTTGCTTTAGTTTATTGTTCATTTTATTTTTCATCTAGTTGAGTATTCTCACTGTCCTTTGAATTCCTCGTTTCTTTATGCTTACCTTTTTTAGTGTTTTATTTATTTATTTATATTTTCTTTTTATTGATTTATGGTATTGGTTGGTACTCCTGGTTCTATATATTTTGACTTCATGGGAATTGATAGTCAATAACTCTTGAATTGATTCACTTATTTGGTTTCTAATAGTGTTGGTTGGTCTTGAAACTAACACTAAATTATATAGAAGCTAATTTGCCTAATAATTATTTTGACATATTACACCAAAAGGGATTTTTTTGTATGCAAAGATTGCGAAGTCAACCCCTTCATTCTCTTCACCTCTCCCATTCTCCATCCCAATGATAGTAGATTTATCACACATATGCATGGATGCTCATCATTTTTCCCATTTTGTCCTACCTCGATTACATTGAAGACATGCCATGAGTTTCTCATTTTCCCCAATTCTCTAGATATTTCAATTGTCATTCCATCTGTTACCTAAGGCACTAGTAGTCACATAAGCCAAGAATACCAACTATCTAGTTCACTATCATGGGATATTGAAGAAAAATAGTCGATTTCAGTATGGATGATGTGTCTAAGTTGGATATTCTTAGGTACTATTTGTATGAAAACATCATTGCAGACATTGTATATTTTATTTGAGAGTACACTTACCTATTCCCATGTAGCATCTTTGAGATGAAAAGAGTGAGAGGAGAACATTGGGAGATGAATATAGAATTGAAGCCTGACACCTGATCTACCAAGAAGTGACTATATAGGATGCATTCACATTATAAGGGATATGCTAAACAAGAGATATGTGATATGCTAACTATTGGTTAGATATTTTTAGTGGAACAATAACATTCGATTAGTCTAATAGTCATCTAGGGTGTGAAAAAGGTGGAATAATTTTTTCTGTGGAATTTTTTAGATTGAGTCAGGCCTACATACATGATTCCTTTCATACACGTTTTAGTCAAGAGATTACCAAGAAAGTGGCAAGGAATGAACCTTACACCTTCATAGTAGGATTATTTGGCTATCATAAAATTTGAATCATCAAGGAGGATAAGATGAACACCATTTTTTCTATGGAATGGTGATTGTATGCATACAATCTCATGCCCTTTGGCCCAAGTAATGCACCAATTATGTTCTCTAGAATCATGTTTGTTATGTTCAATGAGTATATCCATAATTTCCTTGAGCTATATTTTCAATTATTGGCAATGTATATCTTGCTAAAGGGTCACATGGCTAAACTAATACTGGTGATGGAAAGACATTGATTGATCTAGTTGTACCTAAATATTAAGAATTTCATTTTCTACACCCCATTCAACATCCTCTTGGATCATATTATCTACAAGGAATGATGTTTAGTCAAACTAATGAAAATCATAGTAATTTTAGAATATGTATGCACTAGAGATTGTCCCTGTGTTATGGTCATGCAGGGTATTAGCATATATTTATCATGGGGCGTGCTCAACTAATAATGTAGAAGGAGGAACTACTATTAAAAGGTGTCCCATTTGTATGGATTGTAGAATGTGAAAAGGGATTTTCCAAGTTAAAACAATGGATGGTTATGGCTCCAATTCTTGTTTTTCCTAATTGGTCAAACATTTTCCATGTCCATGTGGATTCCACTACCATTGCATTGGGAACATGTTAGCATAGCTAGGGGAACACATGCTACACCACCCAAGGTATTTTTCTAGAAAAAAATTGTAATTACACAACCATGAAATGCAAAGGCCTGGTGATGGCGTATATGCTACAAAATTTCAAGTATTATCTTCTTGAACAATCCTTCAAGTTGTTCATTGATAATTTAGTGGTCAAGTATTTGGTTAACAATACAATTTTGGAAGGTTAATTCTATCGATGTTTGCTACTATTTTAGGAGTTTGATTTTTAAGTGGTCATTAAACTAGGTAAATAAAATGTGGGACCTAATCACCTCTTGCAAATCCACAATTGGAACAATGTTGGGACAGCTCATAAAGTTTTGAATGTAGATATCTTTTGCATGGAAGTGGTTCTTGAATTATTCACTAATATTTACAACTTCAAATATAAATCTACATGCACTAGAAGAATATGGTGATAATAAAGATTGATAGCTCATAATTAAAGATACAAATTATTAGTTAATCATATGGTACTTGCACACATTAGCAATGGATGGGATTCTTGACTACTATGTGTTGGATC
>SNQJ01S0088404.1:8076-20161 GCA_010110895.2 Picea sitchensis
GCTCAGGTCAATCTTGCTCTCGGTACTCCATGTCTAGGACCTGTGGGCCTCGAGACATGATCTCCTAGTTATCCCTAGAAATCGGGGATATCACAGAGCATGAAGAATGAGGACTTACCCGGATTTGGCAAGCAATCCTGAGCTTCCGAGTGCTGTCCCTTTCCTGCACTTACCCGGATATGTGAGCCTTGACGGATTCGCCTTCTTGTCATTGGTCGCTGGCCCCTTTCCTGCCGTTGGCCTCTTTCCTGCAGTTGGTCGCTGGTCCCTTTCTTGTCGCCTGGTCGACCCTCCCTCTTTCTTGGGCTTGGTCGCTGGTCCCTTTCTTGTTGCCTGGTCCCTTTCCTGCGCTTGGTCGCTTGGTCGCTGTGATGATCACTGCCTTTGGTGGTCTAGCTATCTATATGTTATCGAAACCTTGTACATAATCCCTTGCCTCATGTCCAGTATTTCCACAAACATAACATGGTTTTTTTTATATCATTCCCATGGTACAATGAATCAAACAATTACCAGCTTCGCCTTCCTGCATTGTGTTTCTTATTATTCACATTTAGGAACCCTCTTCAAACCTTGCTTCGGAAATTCAGTTGCCCATAGCTTTTGATGTTGCTCAAGTGACTTGCAAACTCTTTATTGCCCGCCACTAATAGGTTAAAAATATACAAGTGGATTAATGGCATTAGCCACACAAATCATAGAAACGTAAACGTATCAATTTGAGAAGTGTTTTTCCAATTTTTCATCCTTTGTCTTTCAATAATTAGTCTGTTAAGTTGCACTGGATCATGGTCAATTTGATATTAATAATAATAATAATAATATATTTTTTTAAGGTCACAGTCAACACCAAATTGGTGTATGAGACCCCCTTGTTTGTGGGACAAGGGATCCCCTCTGCTCAGCGAATTGACTGGTAAAGCCTACAGAGGTATATATACCCTACCCGCTTCTCGATTTGAACATGTGACCTCCTAGGAGGAAACACATGTTCTCAACCATTAGACTCACATTTAAACTAAAATTTAATTATAATATCTAAACACAATCTAAAAATACACTTATTTTGAAGCAACCTTCTAAGATTTCTGTTTTTCACATGTATTGCTTGGAATGTGGTTTTCTTAACTGAACCCGGCTTGGGAATGCTTCTAACTGGATGTTGAGTACTGTTTCTGTATAGCATCATTCTTCTGCTTTTAAAGTAAGATGGAAGCTGTGTTTTGCATGATGAAGCTATATGATATTGCATATTACACGAATGTAGTACCGCTTGTTATTTTCTATATATTACTTTTAAACCTTTTCTTTTTGCAGAATAAAATTTTCATTTCTTTTTCTTGAACATGGCAATCATTACATAATTGAGTACGTAGTACTCATAGAGCAAGGAGGTATAGCCTTCTTATCTGGAGCTTAAGTGGTCAGAAGTTTGAATTTGGCAAAATATCATAATGTAGTTTATAGTATACAGAGTTTTGAATACTTTTTATCAAGAGTCTTGTTCTGGCAGGCCTACTTATTTTTAACACTCAGAAGTTTGAATTTGGAAAAATATCATATTGTAGTTTATAGTATACAGAGTTTTGAATACTTTTTATCATGAATTTGGAAAAATATCATAATGTAGTTTATAGTATATAGAGTTTTGAATACTTTTTATCAACAGTCTTGTTCTGGCAGGCCTACTTATTTTTAACATATTACTGTGTTAGGGACTTGAGCTTTAATAACTTTACAGGAAGAATTCCATATTCACTCCAGAAGTTAAGCAATCTAACATTCTTGTAAGTGGATTGCTGGACGAAACTATATTTATTCCCATCAAATACATACAATTATGTGAACTGCAATTCTTTTCTGTGAAAATTCTATCAACCTAATATATGGCAGGTCACATATAAAATCCCCAGATTACTTACATTGCAATGATTGCAGGTTCCTTGGAAATAACAACTTATCAGGGAAACTTCCCTCCCAAAAGAGTGCATCCCTTTCATACATGTAAAAGTTCTCGCTCTCACCAACCCTACCAAACTATCGAACACATATGCATATGTTCTTTTCTTTGCTTATTTCTTAGATTCTTTGGTAAGATGTAAATGCCTATCCACATAGATATGCATAGTTCAAACTGTATGCATTTCAGATGCTCCTACCATAATATACGCTTAATTAATGTGTATTAGGAAGAATGCTCGGAATACATGTATAATGTTTGTGTTCGCTGGGAGCAAAGGTTCAAACCAATGGTTCCATCAAGTTATCATATTTATTATAGGTTTGCCATTGTAGCTTATGTCACTAATGAATATTATTAGAGATATACAGTTGCTAGATTACCATGGTTTTGTAACTTGAAAGAACACTTGATTCTAATAGAATAACAGTGGATCTGTTTTTTTTTCTGTGTGAAAAAAAGAATAGTTTCCAACCATTGTTGATGCAAGCTTACCCGCTTAATTAAAAAATAATATCAAGAGCCGTTGTTGCAAGTTCACCCACTTATTAGGAAATAATAAATAATAGAATTAGATGTAGTGTATTGTACTTCATGGTTAAGAAGGCCAGAATTAGGGCTTGTGATTAGACATTTATATCGATACTTATCTCTTTTTATGAAAGAAAATAATTTTATGAAATACGAAAAAAAAATATTTCATTTAAAAAAAAACAGCAAAGATGAAGATAAATGAAACTTAACTGGACAATTTGCCCAGATCAATAAGCCTGGGTAACTACATAAATTTATTCCGAAAAATGGGACCTTTTGAAATACGAAAAAAAAAAATATTTCATTTAAGAAAAAAATCGCAAAGATGATGAAAAATGAAAGATCATCCCAGAACGACTTTAATTTGGAGTTGGTTTCTTTCTCCTTTAATTTGGAGGCAGCTCCTTTCTCTTAAAACAGCTTCAATGTCAATATTACATTAATAATGAGAACATTTATAAAATAGAAAAACCATTTTATCCATTTTAAACCTTTTCAGAATGTCTATAGCGCACTGTAATGTCCCCATTTTTGGATGTTATGATGTTACAGAGAGGGATGCCTGCCAGAGTAGCCAGATGAGGTTGACAGGGAGTTTAGGAGATATTGAGGGGTTTTATTGGGCCCGACTTGCATCGTTCATAATATTTCATCATCAGGATCCATTCCGCACAGCTTGGCTTTGGTTTCGTTTCTTTTTGACAGTTTTCGTAATTTTGAGTTATTATGGGTCATATTTTAATTAATTTCACTAAGAAGGTCATATTGGGCATAATACTTGGAGAAACCTCTTAGTGTAATATCTCATCGGAATCGGGAGGAAGAGCACTACAGGATTAGATGATGAGAAGTGACTTTCAGTGGCTGGAGAAACCATAGGGACGAATAAATCACTTTTTAGAGGTAAACAGGATAATTAATTAATAAAGTGATTTAATTAAAGAATAATGAAAATAAAGTAAAAGTCACTTGGAGGGAAAAGGTGAACAAGGGGTATAAAAGAGAGATAGGGGCCTCTATTCTCTCATTAGGTCGATTATCATTTTGATGTCTGGCTTCTTTCTAGAGAGCCCATGCACTTGGGTGTTTTGAGGGTTTTGACTGAACAAACCCTAGAGATCAGCTCGGTCGTGAAAGATTCCACCTTTCCTGATCCAAGCTTGGTCACAGAGGTGAAAGATCCCTCTATCACCATTCTACATCAATTACCATTCAGTTACATGAGTAGTTGAGGAAGTAGGGCACATTTCTAGTGGGTTTCTGCAGAGCTAGGGCGCACTTTCTTGAGTGAGGAGTTCGTGGAGGTTTGTAGACTTCAAATATGAGAGAGATCTCTCTTCAGAGGTATTAGTTATCCCAGGGCGCCTCTTTGCATCAGTATTGGAGGGTATTCTTCATCCATTTCAGTCTATCTACCAATAGGGCACATTTATCTTCAGGATGGCGCATTCTTCATCTTGGATCTAGTGTTTTGGAGGGTGAGATATCACCCAATAGTCAGGAGATTCATCAGAGGGTTTCTCTAGTCCTCGATCTACCTATTAGCAGTTGGTTACAGTGATTCAGAGGCCATATCCTTGGAGGCCGATTTCTTGGCTTGCTACAGCCAGTAGGGGGTGCATTGTGCTATAGAGGATATCACATCTCAGCTAGGGTCGAGTTGGATCTTCCAGATCTTTGGTGTACAGCTTGAGGAGGATTTTGGAAGCCTATATCTTCATCTCTCTATTGTATCTTGGGGGAATCATCAGCCACACACTCTATTCTATTATATGTATTCCAGATCTACTCCATTCTGTATGAGGTTAGCTATTATTATAAATAAAATCAGATCTGAGGTATTTTTGGCTTTTCCTTTTGTTACTTGTATTGCATCTAGTTGATTATATGCCATTGTTACATTTATATCATTTACTTGCTGCAAACACACAATAAAACTACCACCATAACCCCAACGAAACTCTTGAACACTAAAATCTGCAAAGTGTTTGACAAAAGACCACAACCAGAAAACACATAAAAACCTCAATGTTCCAAGCAATATTGGTTGGGAACATTACACATACTTTTGTTGACAAAAAAAATACCATGGGTAGATTGATCAACTTTAATTCCCAAAAAGTGTTTCATGAGAACAAGATCAATCATCTCAAATTATGTTTTCATGGCAGCTTTAAATTGTTCTAACATAAGATTACCTATGTAGATCATGTCATAAACATAAAGACAAAGAATGATAATTCTGCCTTCTTGATTTGATTTTGTATAAAGAGTGGGCTCTGTTATCGCACAGTTTGTAGCTAGGAAGAAAGGCTATAAAGTAGAAGGCCAAACTGGCGTAACAGGAACCTATCCCACCCAATGTCACCACGATGGGGAGGTTCTTTCTCTTTAGGGAGGTGAGGCCCAGGGGAGACATCCTCGGTGACCTAGGGCTTTGAAGAGGCTAAAGGATAATCAGACAATGACAAGTTTGCCCCCTTCACAGATCACCACCAATCAGAAGTTCCGGCTAAACAACCAATAATAAAGTAAAACCCAATGAAGAGTACCTGCCTGGAACAAGACAACAACAAATTGATACTTGCAAGCTTATTTCAATGGGTTAGTACTTCATATCAATCAAGAACTATCTGATATTGTGTTTATTTCTAATTGGTTAGCCTATATCAATCAAGAACCATTCATATCTAATATATAATTTTGAAAATAAAAAAAAAAAAAAAAAAAAAAAAAAAAAAAAAAAAAAAAAAAAAAAAAATGTCATCACCATCAATAAAATGTTAAACAATTGCATTCAATGTAATCAATCAATACTTAATCTAATTAATGCCTTAACCACCATTCAATTGCCTGGTGCAAAGTCAAAACGTTGTTGTAATAAAGATGAAATAACCAAGGATGACAACAAGAGTTAGGTTTAGTAGGGTTAGCTAGAGCTAGGTTAGTGTAGTTAGGGTTTCAATTGAAAAAGTTTTTGAGAGTGCTTGATCAAGTTCTTACTTCAATGTTGGAGGACTTAGGATTGGTGCCTTAGGGTTGGCCTTTGAGTCATAAGTGAAGGACGGAAGAGTTGAAGGAGGTGAGATTTAAAGGACTAGAGGGAAAAGCTTTTGAAGTGCTGCTAAAGCAAGGTTTCAAAATCATAACTTAGAGGCTCACCTGGTGTTAAGCAAAGCAAGACCTCCTCAGGCTCTCCTCCTTCTCGGCAATCAACTAGCTCAAATGAAATACAAAATCAAGACAAGAGGGCTTAAGAGGGAGAGGTTGACAAGGCAAGGCTCTTTCATCAAACCCTAAAAGAAAACTACCCTAGGTGTAGATGACCTAGGCCTCGACACCTCTTCCTCTTGAAGTCAAATGGTACAGCTAGCTTAAGGGAAGAAAAGGAGGTAGCTATGTATTAGGCTTCCTCTTCTTCTTCAATGGCTAAAAGCTATCAGGGACATGAGATTGACTCACTTGTGTGCTTGTCACCTAGGGTTTTATTCAAAGAAATTATAAATACATGTAAGAAAATAAGACTACAACCATTCAATCAAGAAGTTTTAAAATACTTACAATTCATCAAGAAAATAATCATGCAAATCCTAGTTGTAACACCTTCCTTCAAGAAAAATACTATAGAATGCCAAAAATCTTCCTTCAAATCAAGTATGCCTTCCTTAAATCAGCCAATAACCCAAATAGGGTTAAAAATCAATCACTATGAGTGAAGTCTTGTTCCTAAAAATGAAGGCAAAATCCTCATTTATTCATTCCATGACCTAATTTAAATCTTAGGTCATAAAAAGGTCGACATACAAAATACTAAAAATCATACCTTTTACATTAAAATGTCATAAAACCCTAATTAAGCAGAAAAGAGAGTAAAACTCTCTAAGGGGAGCATGCCAGTCCTTTCAGGGCAAATGAGACATCCGTGAGAAAAACGTTAGCCCCCCAAAGGCCTCTCCAACATGCCACACGGCAGCCACCGCTGCCTACCGGGCTTCCAAGGCGTCCATGAAGCTAGATGACGCCATGGTGAAGATGGGGACGCCCTAAGCCTTCCAAGCAGCTGCTCCAATCGAAGCAGGGTATTGCCTTAGGTCTAATAACCGCCTAATGTTCTCGTGGAACGTCTCTCAGTGCAAAACCCCTCATCAAGCTTTTGTCCTCGCTCTCTGCCTCTCATGGGGTCTCAACATCCATCTAGTGGGTGGGTTTTTCACCATGGAGGTCTCTGATCGGGTCATCTTCCCTCTTCATGTGTACCCCATTCAAATGGATACCGTCTGGCTGCATGGTCTTGCACATCAAAAGTTACACCCTCCATGGGCTTCAATACTGCTGTGGATCATAGTAATGTCAATCACATCTCATCATCAATAACATAAACATATGCATAAAACCCTATTACATCAACTAATAGATCAAAGACATTACAAAAAAACCCACAATACAAGATTTAAAAGGACAAGGCATCCCACAATAGTGTCCATGTAGTGAAAGTTTTAAAGATCTCACACCCTGCCATGTAAGTGAGGTGATGTGGGTTAGGGACAGTTCAAACATGTAGTAATGGAGGGCCAAGGATGCACAGTGCCACTCACAAGACATCTTTGTAGAAGACAAGTTGAACCTATCATGGATAATGCTTCCAAGCCCATTCTGCTCTCTATTCTTTTGGTTGTTGTTTTATTTCTTTATTTGCTTTTTAATTAAGAATCAACTTGTGGACACCGCCTGGCATGGTGACCAGAATGGCTGCTACTCCACAAAGTACTTTCATGTAGATGAGTATGGGATGGCTCGCGATGAGACCCTTTCCCTTGGCCATGTAAACCAAAGGTCATTGCCCTAGCACGGTAACCAGATGGTGGCAATGCAATGTCAATCGGAGGAAGTGCTCCATGGACCTATTAGATCTACTGTGATGAGACCCCTATTCTTTGAATTAGTCTTGTTTTTGTTATTTTCCGTCCCTCTGTTTTACCGAAGAGGCTTTTACCGCCTTCTCGTGGATCCCTGTGCTAAGCATCTCTAGGTTTCATTCTCCTATGGCTTTTATCCTTTACCAACTGCCACTTTCTGCCTTTGCAGCCCCTTCTAATTTTAGATAAGGTGTAATCTTGCAAATAGGTCAACCCAATGCCCTAACAAGTGTAATGGGATAGATGATGGGAAGCAAGATGAAAAAAGATGGTATGATAGAGCTTGACGATGGTTTTTAGAAATTCCCTGGAAAACTAAGACCTATGGCACAAAGTTTGCTAGGGCACCCTCACAATTTCCCCAAGCATGGTCAAGTGGGCTAATGTGTTATCCAAGGCCATTAGAGATAAAAGGAATCAGATGCATATTTTAGTTTCTAATGATCAAAAGTGACACATACCATGATACCCGACCAATTACCATGAGCAAGAACCTCTTCTCGACATGTAATCAAACCGATGGTGATGATGTTGTCGTCACGACAAGACAGACATGATGAATGAAGAAAGCATGCGGCGGGCCCTCTAGGGCCATGCTCAGGTCAATCCTGCTCTCGGTACTCCATGTCTAGGACCTGTGGGCCTCGAGACATGATCTCCTAGTTATCCCTAAAAAGTGGGGATAACAAGCTCATTACTGCTCCTACTGAATCCATTGTTGATTAGGTAAGAGTCAATTCAATTGTACCACGTTCTTGGAGCTTGTTTCAAGCCATATAAGGATTTCTTCAGTTTGTACACTTTATCCTCTTGTTATTTGACCTCAAATCCAGGTGGTTGATCTACATATACTACTTCTTGCAATATGCCATTTAAAAAGGCAGAATTTACATCCAATTGGAAGACTTGCAATTTTTTTTGAGTTGCAGTGGCTAAAATAGTTCTTACTGTATTTAACCTTGCTAATGGAGAAAAGGTTCCACCATAGCCTATGCTAGGTTGTTCAAAAAAACCTTTGGCAACTAGCCTTGCCTTATGCTTCTCAATCTTTCCTTTTTCATTTAGTTTTGTTTTATACACCCACTTGACACTTATGTTGGTTTTGTCTACTGAAAGATCAACAAGATCCCAAGTTTTGTTCTTTTCTATGTCTTCAATTTCCTGATTCATGACTTGTACCCATTGATCCTCTTTTACTGCTTCTTCAAAGTAAGTTGGCTGACAGGATAGTAAGGAAAAATGAATTTGCTACTCAATGTCATTGTTCTGCTCATATATTTCCGTTATGCTTCTTGTTCTCTGATTTTCAACTGAAGCATATGATTCATTGTTGGAAGAAGAACCATTTCCGGAGTGTTCCTATTGTCTTTGCACCTGTAATTTTGGCAGTCTTGGTGGATGTAAACTAAAAAAGCAATAGCTTCAACCCAATAGTCATTGGAAAAATTCTTTACTCTAAGCATACTTCTGGCCATGTTCATGATGGTCTGATTTTTCCTTTAAGTGACTCCATTTTGCTGTGGAGTATATCTAGTTATAGTTTGCATTATAATTGCCTGTTGTCTACAAAACTCTGCAAAATCCTTTGAGTTATATTCTCCTCCTCCATTAGACCTGAGCACTTTCACAAATTTTCCACTGTATTTTTCTACTTTAGCTTTGAATTATTTGAACCTTGAAAAGGTTTCAGACTTATTTTTAAGAAAGTAAATCCAAATTTTCCTGTTGAAATCATCATTAAAGGTCAAAAAATAAAAACTTCCACCAATGGATTGGGTTTGCATTGGTCCACATAGATCTGTGTGAACCAATTCTAAATGTTCTTTTGCTTTATGGGAGGATGTCGGAAAGTTGTCTCTTTTATGCTTTCCAAGTGTACAACTTTCACAAGGACTGTCTTGTTCATTCAAAACAAGGAGTCCTTTGACCATTGAGTATTTTTGGAGAAGACTAAGACTCCTAAAAGGGAGATGACCAAACCTAGTATGCCATAATAAAGTCTTATCTGTGTTTGAGACATTTTGGGCATATGACTGGGACGAATTTACACATCGCAAATTTAATGGAAACATCATATTCTTGGTCATTTGAATTTTAGCAATGAGTTTCCTACTAGGAGGTTTATCTAGAATTAAACAAGTTGATCCTTTGAATATGACATCATAGCCATGCTCCATCAATTGTCCTACACTTATGAGATTGTGTTTAAGATTTGGAACATAATAGACATCATGTACGTCTTACTTTTGATCTTGTTTAGTTAAAACAAACAAAATACCTTTTCCTAGAAATCTGGCTTGAGAATCATAACCTAGAGTAATTTCAAATTTGATAGAAGTATCAATGCTAGAAATCAATTCTTTGTTACATGTCATATGATTGTTGCATTCGTTGTCCAGCAACCAAAGGTCTTTTGTGACCTTCTTCAGAGGTATGGAAGGAAAGGAACATTGCTTCAGAACTTTCTTCTTCATTGTTGGAGACATTTGCTCTACCTTTGTTCTAATTTGACTACTTATTTCTGCATTTACTCTCATACTGACCATACTTTTTGCAATAGTAGCACTAGAATCTAAATTTGTCTGTCCATTTTTTCCTCTTCCTCTTTGATTATGTGAGTTTTTAGACTGTTGTGACTATCCTGAGTGTTCTTGTGTAGATATTTCTTCTCCATGATGATTACCTCTTCCTCTTTTACTTTTTTCTCTGTTTCCTTTGCCTCTTCCTCTGTTGAAATAAGTTTGAGTCTTGAAAGCATGTTCTAAAGACCCTTCTTCCAATTTGAGTCTAGTTTCATGTGACAGAAGTGGTCCCATTAATTCTTCTACTAAGAAAATAGATAGATTTTTGGATTCTAAAATGACAGTTACAACTGTTACCTCTCTAGAAGGTACATGTAATGTCCCCATTTTTGGATTCCCCTTCACTGTAGTCAGAGGCAACCTTATGAGTTTATGTCAGCTTGACTAGAGGAGTAAAATGAGGATAACAAAGAGCTCAGGAAATTTGGAGGAGTTATATGGGGCCCAGGCTAGTCCATTCACCATCTTTCATCATTAGGATCATTTCCGCACAGTTCGCTTTTGGTTCCGTGGCATTTCAACGATTTTCGTAATTTTGGGTTATTGTTGAGCATACTTTAATTAAATACCCCAAAGGTATTATTTGGATCATATTATTTGAGGGGATATCTTAGTGTAATAGCTCGTTGGAATCGGGACAAAAAACTCTAAAGGTTGAGATGATAAAAAAAGTGACTTCCAGTGGTCGGAAATGCTTTAGAGTCAAATAAATCACTTTTTGGAGTAAAAAGGTTTATTAAATTAATAAAGTGATTTTATGAGAAAATATCAAAGATGAATTATAAAACAAATATAGGGGCTCATATTCTCTTATTATGTTGATGAATATTTTGATTTGATTTGGAGAGCTCTTGGAACCTTTGGGGGTTTGGAGTAAACTCTAGTTTGGATTGGTTTTGGTGGTGAAAGATTCCACCCTAGCTAATCAGGTTTCGATGGTGAGAGATGCACCTTAGCCATTCAGTGGGGGAAACCATCTAGGTTTTCCATTTGCATTCACAGTTAAGGAGATCCATTTCATTGTTGCAGAAGATTGGGAGTGTTTTGGAGGCCAAATTCTACTAGGAGGGCCGAATTCCTAGTGCATGTTGAGTTCTTCTTGAGAGAGGCCGAAATTCTTATTTGCAGGGATGATTTTGATTACTTGGAGGTTGAGATCTAATGTTGGGGCGAATTTATAGCTATTGGGGTTGTTTCTTCCTTGTTGGGGCGAATTTGTAGCTGCTGGGGTGAATTACATCCCTGCTGGGCCGAGTTTAGTTGTGGAGGGGATGATTTATGTCATGGGGAGCTGAATATTTCTTGGGAAAATGAATTCTGGGTATAAGGGATCCTTCTTGCAGTAGAAATGTGGGCTTTTCAGCTATTGTTACAGTCTCAATCTTACCTTCATCTAAAGCCAAGCTTTGTCATCTATTTCCAACATTTATCAAGACACTTTGTGAGTTATTTCTAGATGTACAGGTTCAAATTTTGATGGTTAATAAAGTAATCAGTTTGGTTGGGTGCCGCTACAGCCATATGCATTTCTCTTATTTCCCAGCTAGCGTTTTCACCAAAATACCAATGTTACTGTTGAATTTAAAGCAACTGCAAGAGCCATTCTCTAGGAGGATGGCAAAGACCCTAGCCGAGATCTAGGGCCCCCAGTGCACTCTTGGGGTTCTTGGCCTGGGACCAAACAGTCAGCGCCATGGCAAAAGACCCTTGTAAGGGCCCCCAGTAGATAACTGGGGTTCTTGGTATGGGACCAAGCAGTAAAGACCCTTGAGAGGGCCCCCAGTATATGACTGGGGTTCTTGGTCTGGGACCAAGAAGTTAAAGTCCCTAGATATGTCTAGGGCCCCTGGACATGTTCCAGGGTACCCATGTCTGGGGCATGGGTTGATCCTTGGTCTTGTACCTTGGTGGATAAGACCCCAGAATTGTTCTGGGGCAACCTAGTCCTTGATCAGGTGTTTTGTTGGTGTATGACTCCTTTTGAAGATGGGCATGACCACATGAGGGATGTATCTCATATGCAATGATGATAAAGTTAATAAGGTCACCTTGAAAATGAATGGACAAGTATTGCCACCATGTAACCCCACCTA
>SNQJ01S0088404.1:39368-52866 GCA_010110895.2 Picea sitchensis
CTAAAGTTTCTTGTCCCATTGTCATGATGCTATTAAGGGAAATCAAAGTCTCTGCCCAAAACTGACCCTCTGTTTTATGCTTAACCCTTCACTATCTGTTGGTTTGACCGCTGAAAACTTGCTACTCTCCCCACTGTCCCTGTTAGACCATTGTCCTTGTCCTTTGTTAGCCCACTGTCCCTCAAGCTGAGCCCACTGTCCCTGTCCCTGTCCCTATCCCTGGATGTCTGCTACTGCCTTTAAAACAGCACGCATCTGATTCTTGTTATTGAGAGCTTTCTCCAAACAGTTTGCATACATTCTTGAGGTCAATCAATCTGTCAGTCAATCTATTCAAAGAAATCTATTTCTTGCAGTGAGTCGAACAAATATTGAACTGCGATATTGAACTTCATCTTGGCTCAAAGAGGGTTACTGAAAATGGGGATGCTACGAGCACTCGCTTCGCCCATATATAAATATACAGTTTTCTGAAGAAACGCTTCTGCTTTCGCCACGGTTGCTTAAGCTCAAAATCTTGGCCACCAAAAGCTCCTTTTCCACGGCTCAGATCGACAGCATTGTAAGCATTCGTTTTCTAGACTCGAATTTTTCCTTAGGGAAGAAAAGACTTTCGTATGTGTGGCCCAAAAATTGCCAGCTAAAAATAGAAATTCATTAAATAATAAGTTCACTACTCAAGCTCAGAATCTCAAAATACATATGATGGAAAGACTTTTAAAAAGTGGCGATAGGTGCGGGGTCATTTATAACCTTGAAGGAAGAAAAGACTTAGAAGATGCTAAGGGACTTTGCATCATCATAAATAACAAGGTGGAGGCACTTGTATTTTTTTGGAGGGCTTCATTGTTCTCAAATAAAAAGGAGTTTGTAAAGTCACAATGTTTGGCATCTCCACTATAATCATAAGAGCTCCATCTAAACATATTCTCGCTCTCAATCTACCCTTGATAGGTTTTGACAACTAGTATCCTATGTTGGGGAGGAATTTAACACAATAGACTTCTATCATATCCTTCAAAACCTCAACTTGAAGGTGTATAAAGAAGCCGATGTGGGGGTTCTCCTTCATGTGGGGAAACTAAGCAAAAGGGAGGGGTCACCTCATCACTTAACACTTCTCCCCTTCTATGAATAGAATTAAAGTTGGAGCCTATCACTCCATCACACTCATGGCATGTGAAAGGGGCCAACAAAATCAAGCACTCGACACGGCCATACCTCATACCTTCAACATCCTTCATTTGGTGCAATAATGAACAATATGAAGGGACCTCTCTGGCATGCGGGATGAGATGGTGGATGGGTTTTTAACTTTGGTCATGCCGGAGGTAGAGGGCATTGTTTGTATGTGGGTGGAGAGGCTGGGAACCCAACTTGCATTAGGCATTTTGGCCCTGGGTAACCCTCTCTAGCAAGCGAAGTCATGGCACATTTCCATCCTTGCTATCAATGTTGCATCCTTTGTGACTTGAAAGACCTCCATAAAGGTTTGAAGTAGTGTGAAAAGGATGTGGTGAAAACGAATTGTAATGCCACCTACTGAGCTCTGCAATGGAATTGATGGAAAGAGGAGTTTGAAATCCAATTAAAGGAGAACAATCGAATCAAGGATATGCACAATTGGATAGGGGAGCATATCCTAAGTCTAAGAGAATAGGGAAAAAATACTCAGGGAGTATTGTCTTGTGCCTACATTACAATACTCAAGGGGAAACAAATGGAGATGGCCTCCACCATTGCATCGCTACAGTCTCTAGTATGACACCTAGTGACTCACTTCAATGTTCCCCCGCCCTCATAGCATCTTCCTTTCCTAGTACACTAAACACTTTTGTGGATTCAACCTCATCCATCTTACTTGGTACCTCTATGGACCCTCCCGTTGTCTATCATGTGTGTGTTGTTGGAGCCTATATGGACCACTCTGTCGCCTCTGCTGGAACTCCAAATGGCACAAATGCTAGTGACATAGGCATTATGGCAAGGGAACATGATGACCTAGCACAATAGCTGGACTTGCATACTGAAGCCCGCTTCAGGCCTTTTTAAGTTCTAGTTTTAATTTCAATTTAAGAATATGTTTCGTTATTTTGTGTTTTTATTAGGCCAATCGACAATACACTTGTGGATCTGTATCCAAATGGAACTAGACAAACAATTTTAGTTAATTTTTGAATGAAACATCAATAATGAATGACCCAATAGTTTGGTTACCAAAACTACCTCCCAATTTTGTAAACCCTAAATTATACTGTTTGGTTGCTGTAATTTAAATCTAAAATATTCATTGACACTTTCTAAATAATAATACCAAAAAATAGGAACAATTATCCCCAATTTCTAGGGATAAATAAATATATGATGTATCGAGGCCCTCAGGTTGTAGACATGGAGTACTGAGAAATAGATGTCTAACAGCGTCCACATGCACAAAAAGAGACCCACTTCACCACCACACATCCTTGGTTCATCACAATAGCATTCACTACATCAACTTGATTTCAGAAGACGATGGGTCTTCTTGCTCCATGAGGTACAAGTCAGGGATTGTGTTAAGTGTCACTTTAATACTCGAGGCATTTGAATATGTTTCATTTAAAGATGCTTTTGATTATAGAACTTATTCTTGGAAATTATGATCTTTGCCCTGTTTCACCTTGGTGGTTGACTTTGTGCCCTAGTAAGTGGTCACCCTTGGGGATGGGTTTGCTACCGGGAGGTCCCCTTGACGAGTCATCCTGTCATCCCGATCATACTTATCATTTTTCACACTTCATCATTTTCATCTCCTTAGCTTTTGGGATTTTCCGTTGTACTAACCCAAGAAGAGATTGTATCTCATTTCATGGGAAGAAGGGGTTGAAGGCTCAAAGGGAATGTAGATGAAAAAAGATAAAAGTCAAACTATAACCTTCCAGATGCTCTCCCAAAGAGGTCTTGAGAACAATGAAATGTTTCTCCTAAAAAATCAAAGACCTGCAAGAAACAATTTCATATTATATAGACATCCCACTTGTTGAGGGATCTAAACAAGTGCGTTACAACCTTTTCTTTACCCCTATGGCACTCTATGTACCTCTCCCTTCAAGCGACATTGTGGTACTTCCCCCCAAGCTTTATGTTACCCTTTGGGAGTACCCAGTTGTTTTGGACTTTAATTGATTAATGGAAAATGAATGGGCTTGGAAAAAGGATGCATTGAAAACAAAGGTGCAACACACCCTCTACAAAGGCACCCATAAATGAGATAATATGAACCCTTGTATGTCATGAACCACATGCCCAAAAGTATTACCCCCATCCACTTCATCTTCTCCACATGACTTAGAGAGGGTCCACCTAGGAAACACTCCTTGACTTGAGGAATGATTCACCCAATAGGTCACCTTGTCAACCCTCCCATACCTAAACTTGACAAATTGCATAGGGTTTTTGAGCACTTGTTTAATTTGATAAGGTAGTTTTGATGCACATGTTTAGGTGGCTCTTGTATTAAATGTGATTTTAGTTAACATGATATATTTGACTTGAGATCCTTGGAGGGTGCACTTATTTGTCTTTGCAGGACCTTGTTCGATGGACGTTTTGAAGGAACAAGCCCAACTTGGGCCTTCATTGGGGTAGGAAGCCCACTAGTTGGATTCCATAGCCCATACCATAAGGAAAGACAGAGGATGAACGTTGCCTTTGGAGGCAAAGGAAGACACTTTAGAGGACCTCACCTATCCCTTACAAGCCCAACGACTTGCCTTTGGAGGCTAAAACGTTGCATCTTGGGGCTTGATGCCTTGTTTGGGGCTAGGGTTTTGTGGTGGTGATGATGTTTTGATGGATACTTGGCACCTTTGGAGGAGGATCCTTTGCATCATGGAGAGGAGCCTAGCGAATGAAGAGGAGGCCTGAGGAGGCCCAACGACTTCCTCCTTTTTGCTCAACAACTTGCTAAATTTCCAAGACGTCACCCTAGAAGGGGTTGATGTCACCTTTTAGGATTTCTTTATGTGCAAATTTTAAGTTAAATTTAATTTACTTTGTAAAGGGGCAAGATAAAGGGGAATGGCTCCCTTATTTTTTGGTTTACCCTAACTAAATGTGGACAAACACTTTGTATAGGTTTTGTATAAATAAGAATCAAATTCATTTTATTTTATCATAACTCTCTCATGTGAGAAGAGCTACTTTGCTTAAATTTTCGCCCTTCTTAGGCAATTTACATTTCTCTCTCTCTCTCTTATGCTATGGTTTATACTTGTCTATTGGAGAAAAGTGGTGCACTGCCCTTCTTGGAGGCTTGTTCTTGCATGTTGATGATATTTTCTTGGTAACAAAGGGTTTGTCTATAATTTCTCTTGAAATTGGTAATAAAAATCTACATATTGTTAGTTCTTCTCTCTTCGTTTCATGGTTGTTCTTGGCTAGATCCTTGGAGGAATATGTTGAGGGGTCCTAAATCCCTTTAACTCAACAGCAGGAACCAAACCCGCCACGTAGGCCAATTAGACTCTGCAGCGTTTGATGGTGGAATGGTTCTCCAAATATTTCGATCCGGCCAATTTATCGATGGGCTTTACATAGTGATTGATAGGATATCTTCTTATGAAAGTTCCTCTTTCAGCTTAAACGTTCTCTATTTGTCTTTTCTTTTATTAGATAGGTCTTATTTAAAAGATGTGTGCTGGTATAGACTAGCTGGTAAAAGGGGGGAATCTTAACTACTGAAAAAGGTTGAGCTTGGGATAACCCTAGTGCTCAAGCATGCAGACAAAGATATTCACAACTGTGACAAGCCTTGTACTAATACATTAAATTGTTGTTATTTCAATTATTGACTGAGATACAATTATCGAAAGAAAACATACATGCAATAAAATAATGGCAAGAAAAATAGTTTCCTTAGCTCTAGCATTAATCACACATCAACACAACGATTTGGTTTCATCATTAGAGACAAGAACTACAAGAAAAATATTGAAACAACTAACTTATCAATAGATTCTGAAACTCTTACTCGTTACAACATCCATTCATGAAATAAAGTTGGAAGTAATTCCTTCTCCAATCCAATCACACAACGCCTTTGATGAAAAACAAATGTTTGTCTCCAGTCCTAAACACGACTTCTCAATTAAGGTAGTTCATAAATAGTTCCTTACAATTCCGAAAATGAGGATCTTTTCCAAAACCTTCGACCTTTGCTAAAAGGTCAATCCTCTTATTTATAATGAATCATTAACTAAAAATAGCTACTACAAGTGCAAGCTAAGTAAAACAAAACATCGCCACATGGCGCTTTCTTCTCTTTGTCTTCTAAGAATCATCAAATAGTTTTACTGAAGTGGATGACTCTTCTCATACTCCGACCATTTGACGAAGAGTTCCTCGGATGTGTTGGCATACAGGAACCTGTGTTGGTCCATCGGGGCTGAAAGAATTTCTTTCACTTCTACTGCCCGTGCTCGATACTTGATTATTTTGACACTTAACTGCTGCAGAACTGCTCGAGCCTTAATTGGATGCTCCATGAACTGATGTACTTGACCTGGAGCCATGCTCGCCACCTTTTCTATCTTTACTGTCCATGCCGAGTCTTGTTCTGCATGTTGCTTGACTATGTCATGCAGGTCAACAAAGTCTTCGAGTGAGCCGAATTCTGGGAGGCAGATGTCTTTCATCTCCCGATTAATCTTTTCCTAGCTCTTTTTGCAATCGACCCATTTCTCTTGGATCTCCTGCTGAGGTTCCTGGGCCATTTTCACCCAGTATTCGGCCGCTTTCCTAATTCGATCTATGCTGTTGTCCCTCAGCACCCGGATGTCGTGCTCTTCGGCGTCTTGGCCCTTTTGAACCGCGTTGATGAAATCGATCCTTTCTACTGCTTGGTGAGCCTTCTCATACCACCTTTCCACGTCCTTGCAGGTCGCTAGTGCCATAAGGGTGTCTTCTTGGAAATCATCTATACCTGCAGTGAAAAGGTGTCGTTCATTCGTGAATTTGTCATAGGCATCTTGAAACTCACTTCTCAAAAACACCGTGGCCTGTGTGGAGTCCTGATAGTATTTTTCCAAATGGCACAGATGCTCCAACTCCTTAAGTGCAACGGCCAACTCCTTTTCATCTCTTCTTTCTCTATCCAAGGTGGCATCTGTGATCACCATCCCTGCGTCAATAAGCTCAGATGTCTTGGCGTGTTCTATGCTAAGAATCTTTTCCTCTGTGGTGATGAGAATCGAACTATCCAACGTAAGCCTCCTCTTCTTAGTGGTTCTCTTCATGATGCTCTCCCCTAGGGGAGAGAGGCTCACTTCGGTGTAGGGGAACTAGGCCTCAGTGCTCTCTCCTCCTTCCTTAGTTCAATGGAAAAAATGGCTAGCTTTGAAAATGGATTAAGGCTAAGACAAGAGGGTTTACAAGGCAACGTGTTGCTATGGCAAGGCTTCACTAGCAAACCCTAGAAAATCGTCTCATCAAGGTGTAGTTGAACTAGGCCCTGATGCGTCTCCTTCTTCTTAGCTTAGAAAAGTAAAACAACTAGCAAGAGAAGATGGGGAAAGAGTGTAGCTAAGGCTAGGCTCTTTTCCTCTTCAAATAATGGCTGAAAAGTCTTGACGAGGACATGAGACAAGGACCAATGATGTGTGCTTGTCACCTAGGGTTTATTCAACAAATTTATAACAATAAATGCAAGAAATAACAATACAACCATTCAATTAAGAAGTTTTGCAGAAATTCACTTACATTTCACCAAGAAACATTATAGCAACCCCTAGTTGTAACACCTTCCATCAAGAAATATGCCAAAAATGCCAAAAGAGATCCAAAATGCCTTCCTTCAACAAGTGCGCCTCACAATTTCAGCCAAAGAACCCAAGTGTAGCGCTAATTTCAGACCTCACTAATGAATCAGTGAGAGATGATCAAAAAATAGAGTAAAAACCCTTAATTTATATTATACCATGACCTAATTTCATTTTTAGGTCATAAAAAAGGCCGACAAGGCCAAAATACTAAAAATCATATTGTTTTACATTAAATGTTCAAAATTAAACCCTAATCAAGCTAGAGAGATACGTCATGCCCCTTCTAGGGAAAATGTAGCATCCTGGAGCAAAACGTTAGCCCTTCTTGGGCTTCTCCAACTTGCCACATGTGCCAACACTGCCAAATCTGCCTCCCAAGACGTCCACAAGGCTGGATGACATCATGATCATCATGGGTGACATCCTGGGCCTTCCAGGGTCAACTGTCCAATGGAGGAGGCACAACCCCCCTAAGTCAAGCTCTGCCAGGGTGCCTCTGGTGGAACGTCCTCCTCTTCTAGGGTGCAAAGCCTCTGACCATCTCTGTCCTGTCACTTCCCCCTGATGGGGTCTCAACATTCATCTGGTGGGCTCTTCAGCCCCATGGAGGTCCGAACTGATCATCTCCCCATGTGTACCGGTCCAATTTGGTACCTGTCCGTTGGGCATGATCCTGCACATCAACAGCTACGCCCTCCATGGGCTCATAAGTCACAGGGATCATAGCAATTTCAATCACATCTCATCATCAACATTATTAAACATGTGCAAAAAACCCCTATTATCCCAGTTAAAAGCTCAAAGACATTACACGAGCCTGCAATACAAGTTTGGAGAAAATGATAGGGCATCCTATTGTGCTAGTGTCCACTAGAAAAGGAAAGTTTCCGGAAGAGAGCTCATCGGAGCCATGTAAGTGGGTGAAGGTGGTCAAGGGATGTCCTGGCAAGTGGGTGCAGTGGGAGCAGAGGATGCAAGGCTTTACCTGTGGGTGCCTTTGTAGAAGGCGAGCTGCACCTGTCATGGATGCAAATCTTTCCAAGCCCATGCCTTTATTCTTTTATTCTTTATTGCTTTTTCTTCAAGAAGCTATTCAAGGGACACTGCCCTGGCGTGGTGACAGCGTTACCCACAAGTACTTTTGCAAAAATGAAAGGTTGGCTCGTGATGAGACCCCCTTTCCCTTGGCCATGCAACCAAGAGTCACTACCCTAGCATGTTAACCAGATGGTGGTAATGTCATACTACTAGGTACCCATGGACCTAATAGTCTGGCTCGTGATGAGACCCCCTATCCTTTGACTAGGTCTTGTTTTGTTATTTTTACGGGTCCCTCTTGTTTCTTGTTGAGAAGCCTTTTATTGCTTCCTCGGGGATCCCTGGGTGAAGCATCTCGAGGTTTTATTATTAGGCTTTTATCTTTTTCCAACTTGCTTTTACCTTTTGGGCCTTTAGCCCCTTCTTCCCACAAGGTAAGGTGCAATCCTGTAAATAGGTCAACCCATTGCGTGGACAAGTGTAAGGGATAGATGGGTGGGAAGCAAGATGAAAAAGTGGTGTTATGATGGGAGCGGATGATGGCTTTTCAGAAGCCCTCCCCAGTGGCAAACCAAAACCTATGGGCACAGGCTTACTAGGGCATCCTGTCAATCCCCCCAGACATGGTCAAGTGGACAAGCGTAAGATCCAAGCATTTGTTAGAAATAAAAGGAAACATATGCACATATTCAAGGGTTTTGATGATCAAAGTGACACATACCATGATACCCGGCCTCATTACCTCATGGAGCAAGAGCCATCTCTGACACAAGACCAAGCCGATGGCGATGGATGTTGTTGCTGCTAACAAGATAGAGGTGCTGAAATGAAGAAAAGGTGGGCCCTCCAGGGCCATGCTAAAGTCGATCCGACTCTCGGTACTCCATGTCTAGGACCTGTGGGCCTCGAGACATGATCTCCTAGTTATACTTGAAAGTGGGGGATAACAAGGTCCAAGCACACGTCAAAAGTAAAAAGAATTAAATGCACATATTCAAATGTTTTGAGAATCAAAGTGACACATACCATGATATCCAGACTCATTACCTCATGGAGCAAGACCCACTGCTGTTGGAGGACCAGGCCGATGGGATGGATGTTGTTGCTGCTGAAAAGATGGAGGCGCTGAAGAAGAAGGATGGGCGCTCCAGGGCCAGCTCAATTCAATATGGCTCTATGTACTCCATGTCTAGGACTTGTGAGCCTTGAGACATAATCTCCTTAGTTATCCCTAGGCTAGGGGATAACACAGACCATACTGCACTATCTACCTCAGGGAGATCTTCCTCATTCATCTACTAGAAACCAGAACAAGTGGGATCTTCATGGAAATATTCGTATATTGTATAACAAGGAAGATCCTCATTCTTATCCATACTAGTAATTTCCATCTGACTTGGAAACCTTTGAGCTTGGTAAAGATCGTTCTTATGCCATATGTCGCTTGTCCAAGGTTGAAAAGTATTTATAATTGATTTATCTTCTTGGATCATGTGATTTTTCATGATGCTTAGTTGGTTGGCATGGTTTGCTTCCATAGTATTGATCATTTCTGTTAATTCCTCCAAGGGGACAGTAGAAGGTTCATTATTTTCTGTGCAGATTGCTTTCTTTTCTAGTTTATCTATCTTTGAAGAATCACCCATGGTAAAGTCAAGTAGATCAGATCTTCCTGAAGCTTGCATGTTTGACTCATCTTTACGGGCTTGGGATTGAGCCTCCTTAAGGAAAGATGGCTCTTTGTCTCTAAGTTGATAATAAATTTCATCACTGAAAGCTCCCATATAGTAGATGAGGATAGCATCATTTGGAGATCTGATGGCATCTGGGAGATCATGGATCAAATTTTTAAAGTGTTTTTTGAACTCATTCATGGTCTCATTTTCTTTCTTTTTAATGGAATCCAGAGCATCCAACCAATGACAATCTTCCTGTCTATCTCCCCATCTCTGTTAAAAAGCATGTATCAACTCCTATATGGTTTTAAATTTATAATCATCTAAATCATAAACCAAACATAAGCATCTTCCTCAAGAGACAAGACAAAAAATTTCATTAGAACATCCTCATGAATATGTGCATCACACCATTTATTAATACACCGCCAAAAGGATTTGATGTGAGAATTAGCATTATAAGCATTATAAAAGGCAAGCAAGTTTTCAATAGCTGCTTCAGGAAGCTCATGAACATAACCATTTATTTCTGAAAAACCAAAAGGGTTATAAAAATCATCCATTTTATTATGACATTAAGAATGAAAATCATATATTGACTCAAATCCCAGATTATCAAGGATCCTATGAGAACAAAGTTTGGTTAACCTCCTCTTATAAACCTTTTCAGGTTCAAGGATGAAGCTAAGCAAACCTGTGAGTTCCTTCTTGCAGAATACTTTGTCAAATTATTTTGAAGTGGAGTCGCAAGATGTTCAAGTTTATTTTGAATATACAAGAAGTATCAAACAAAGCAAAAAGGAAAAAAGGAAAACAAAAAGTCGTACTCCATGAATAGAAATATTTGTCCCCGACAATGGTGCCAAAAAATGTTTCCGCCTTATACACACCTCGGGTAACATGGAAGAAATCTTCAATCCACTGGATGTGTCCTTGGGGATAGGTCTCGAGTCAAGGTGTTGTCACTTGATCCTCAACTCCTCCGTCTAGGTCAATTCCTAGTGAAGCCAAGGGGGTAGTCCCTAAAAAATAACTAAGGCTTGAATTAAGCTAAATACAAAATGAAATCTAGGATTTTTTTAAAAGCAATAGAAATATAACAATCTAATCTAGCAACATATATGATTCATTCACTATCAAAGGATACATTCAATAATATATAAGCAAATGAGATGCATTCATAAATAAATTAGTTCAAGATAAAGGAAACACTTGAAGTAAAAGGATTAAAATGTAAGTGTAGTGAGACCAGTACCAATAGTAAGATAATGTTGCCGAAGAAAAGTATTGCAAGGGCTCTTGTAAATTTTATTAAGAGTTGTTAGGTTGAGTGGTTGTTGTGAGTGTAAGACACTATATGATATATGTGTGAGAGTGATAAAATAAAATAAATCTAATCTAGATTTGGCCTCTTAGAGGCTATCCCTTAGATTGGAGGATGAACTATGCGGATGTCCAATAGAGAGGATATCCATCTGACTTCACACAGTAGTTCAAGAGACTGTCGGAGGTCCACATGGGGAGGACTATGTCCTGAGAAGGCCCGTTTAACTTTGCACACAATCTCTCTGTGTTTCCAATCAAGCAATAGCAACCAAAAGATTGTCCTATTTAAAACTACTCCGCATTGACCAGCCCTGGTTATGTATGAATCTTACTTCTAGAGATCGAGACTAAGCTATCAAAGGAAGGGCCAAGAAAAATTCTAAGGGGAGTTGAGGGGATGGTTTACTTGCCAACTTGAAAAACTGAAAATAAATTGCAGAAATTGAAACTATAAAAATTGAAATCTAACTATGCTAATCTAAGAAAATCAAATCTACTCTAAATGTTTTGTGGTGCTTGTGATAAATTTTATGGTCTATTTTAGCTTCTTAATCTAGTGAAAATTATGAACATCAGCCAAAATACAAAAATTTCCAATCACACAAAGGACATCGTTTCCCCCTAGGGAGGATGAAGAGTGGGCACTCTTGTTTCCCACAAATTTTATTAATGAATTTACAATTCTCTTTTTTGGGATGACTTGTGATCATTCATTAGGGGGATCGCAAGTCTTTACAATGTTTTCAATGAGTTTATTTATGAAAGAGGTGCTCCCAGAAGGTCCAAATCCGCCCAAAACAGACAAAGTCTCCCCTTGGATGTTCTCTAAACCTGAAAAACCAACAAGTTATTGTGGAGTAAAATGCCCCAAATTACTTTGGTACAGCCTGCAAAAAATATGTTAGAAGATGAAGAAAATTTATCCAAGAAAACCTATGATAAACTAGCAAGTTAGAGACCAAGAAAGCAAGATTTAATTAAACTTTCTTAGTGGTTTTGTTTGCTGTTTTAGGACAGCAAACAAAGTGGCACTAAGTTTGATAAATATAGATTTAAATCTCTTGGAAAAATAACTACTTCTATCTTTTTAAAATTTTGAAAAAAAGGAAGCATGCTAAAAGTAACTTTTCCTTATGCTAGATCTATCCTTAGATGAAACTTTAAGGTACAAAACTAGATCTAACTTATCTTTGCATGAAAACTTAGATCTTAAATGTTTGAAATGAAAATTGGATCTAAATGCTTGCATGCAACCAAACAACCAAAAGAAAAGAGAGAGAGAGAGAGAGGTGGAACTTCTTTTCTGAGCTGAGTCTTTTTTAGTGTTTATGCAGAGGGATTTTTTCCACTTAACTCCTTCAAGCATGTGGAGGATATGCTAGGCAACTCCTTCCACTTCTTGGAGGATGGGAAACCTGCAAGCAAAATACTTCACAAACAAGGATGTGCATTCCCCTTTACAATCAAATAAAGTGCTTCCTACACATGAGATCTCAATAGAAAGTTAATCCATCAGGAAAAGTATGCAAATCAACAATCTCATAATATTCAAGAAAGTACAACCTATCAATGAAACTAGTATTGATAAATTATACTATCTAGGAAACAATACCTTCGTTCAAATGAAAATATATGCAAATTATGATACAAGGTTACCTCATATAATCAAATCAAGACAACATTTATCCACACACATGAAACACAACACCAATGTGACCTCGAAAGTCTTCCCTTTTATTCCACAACTGATCAACAATACAATCTATTACAAGTGTATCTCCCCTACTCCAATTCATTTCAAATGGGAGAGAGTGCTTGTATAAATAGCAAAGAGGGTGATGATCCCAAGGAGGGGGTGCACCACTTGGAGAGGGAGAGAGACATTTGGATGAAGGAAAGGCTGCCACATATCAATTAACTCTATGAAGTCAACACCTTAGAGAGATAAAAGGGAGGAGAGGTCATCACCTCTCAAGAGGTAGGCTCCTCTCTCCAAGAGGGTGCCACCTCTTGAGAGGGGGGCGCACCTCACATTTGAAACTCTCTCTAAACTTGAGTGGGCTGCCATATAACTCAAAAAAACTCCCAATCAACTCTCCCTTGAGTTCCACATAGTCCCAATCAAGCTCAGTTAACTCCAAACATTCCAAAACATGTTTCCCTGATAATAGGGATGTTGCTTTTTTCCTTTTTTATGTCTTTTATTTGACATTTTTGAGAGAAAATGACTTTAAGTGATTAAATAATCAATATTTTCCCTAAAAAGGTAATACTTAGGTAAATTGGGTATTTTGAGCGTGAAAACTAATACCCCCAAGGCATATAATGCATCCTAGTACTACTTTTTTAACTTATTCATCAATTACAATTAAACAATCTCATTTTTGCGGGAAATTTTATTTTTGCAGAAAACATTAAAAAAACTAAGGGGGACTTAGCGCATTTCCATGAGACTCTAGGAGGATTATTAGCATGGTAATATACATTAAACACTAGACTTATATAACCTTACTAAGGCCTAACCACTAGTACACACTCTAGCTTTGGAGGAAATGAGTGAAAAAACTCAAAAATTATAACCGCTTAAAACATTCAAGTAAGAAATGATTAACAAGTAAAAAAAACCACTCTAAAGCAGGGTTTCCGAAGCGTCCCCCC
>SNQJ01S0088405.1:18887-33478 GCA_010110895.2 Picea sitchensis
AAAAAAAATCTTCTTTTGAGTTTCATTTTTGTTTGTATGTGTGTTTCATAAGCTTTGTTGCAGATACTCCGATTATGGTTTCTCTTGATTTTCTTTCCTGCAACTTTTGTTCCCTATGCTTTTAAAGGGTTGTGCTCAGCAAGACAGTGGTTGATCTCGAGTCATGCGATATAGTGATCTTTGTTCCAAACTCATGGCTCACACTCAATAACAGAAGCATCAAGGAACCCGTGGTTGCTTTGAGGAGTTCTCTAATATGACTTGTGTAACTAAATGAATTCCGAAAATGTCTGAAGTGTCTTCTTAGTGGTTGGGAAAACCTTAAGGGGAAGAAGGAAAGGCCGGAAAGGACTACGTGAAACCAAAGGAGGAACTGGTAAAGGATTCAGCTTAAGTACCTTGCTTTGAAAGTTAAACAGACATCATCCTCTCTCACTCGCTCCGGGCATCTCACCGAATAAAGGTTGTTACAAATGGAGTGAAAAGTGGGAGAGGGTATGCAGATATCTTCGTCGTGGCTATGGACGCTCACTGGCAGCGGAGCAATGTCTGTGATGTCGGGGTGACTCCATCGGGTCTATAGACGCTCGCTGGTAGTGAAGCAACACCATAGAAAGTGATTAAAGGTAATTAAAAGCTTAACGCCAGTGAATACTTTACTAGATATTTTGTCAAAAGAAAATGGGGCATGAGTTATGGTATGGGAAATGAGGGAATAATTGAGGTTAAGAAACCCCACAGGCAGACTCAAAAGCATTAACTGAAGAATTTCAAATGCTCAGGTAAAAGGGAGCTCTGATCTAAGACCAGTTAAGTTCCCCTTCAGCTTTCGTATCAGCCGAGCTATGGAGGAGGAACAAAGATTCTACTTTCGCCCAATGAATCGCCATTTGTTGAGCACTCAACACACCCTAAAAAAGTCTAGGCTTGTTTTCTACTTTTTTGGGTACCACTTGGGCCTTGCACTGCTTGTTTCTACTTTAATATGAAAATGCCACCCGCGCTTAAATTTTATGTTTTCATGTTTTGATTGTTAGAAAGTTTGTTGGGGCATGTAAGAAACCTTGTCAAGTTTAAAAGGAATAACCTCGATTAAAAGAATCAACAATCTAAAAGTTTCCCTAAATTGCTTGGGATGTTGCGGCATCGAAAAATGTGTAAAGTAACTAAAATCACCTGAGAAGTCAAAAAAAAAAAAAGTTGAGCGTCATTTTCATCGGCGTCAGTGGATTCAAGACTTTCCTCACCCTACGAATAAGCCTGGGCATAGATATCGCCAACGACCGATTGAATCAGCCTCGACGGATTTCTTAAGGAAGCAGCGACCCAGGTTTCTCCTAACTCACTTATGAAGATTGACGTCGTTAGAATATTAAGGTGATGAAAATCATTTGTGAAATAAAAACAACACTGCCGACTGCCGAACCTCGAAATAAGTTTGGTATTGGAAAAAGGGAACTAATTGTTTCCCTGACGTAATAATCACTTCAATGACTCTCGATATCGACAGTTGTAGCCTCTACTCCTTCAAACATGATTTTTATCCATGTGATTAAATATTTCCAATAACCGAAGTCGATGTCAAAGTTTTACAAAGAAAAATCATTAACAAACTCATGATGTGATAACCATGATGAAAAAAGAGAAAAGATCTAATATTCTTTTTTGCAAAAAAATTAAAGAAGAATACACGTTTGATTCACAATAATGCCTTAAAACTTTATATATATATACAATCAAAAGGGAAAACCGTCCGCCAGGCTCGGTTTACATTTGAATAAATAAACTCTGACAATTTGACTAACCAGCCCAGTCGCCGTAATATTACAAAATTTTACAAAGAAAGGGAAAAGAGGTGTTAAACCATACTTTTGGGAATCTAGAGCAAGAACCCGCTAACTATGTGTCACCTATGCGGTGGTCCTGTCTCAGTTTGTCTTTCACACTTTGTGGTGACTTATGCTCCGTTGTCACTGCCATCCATTGCATGTCGCACAATTCCACGATTGTGTCTTGTGCCTCTCAAAGTTGTCTCTACAGCCAGACGACGCTTCCCCCGCGACCTTGTAATGATCCCAAGCCAAATTCTTTCTTGGAATCACTAACTACTACTAATTTATTGAGTTATTAAGTGCATACAAGATTCATCAACACATGGAGATCACAATATATTCGTCACTGTCATCCGTTGCATGTCGTGCAATTCCATGATTGTGTCTTGTGCCTCTCAAAGTTGTCTCTACAAATGCTGCATTTCATCAGCTTCCCTCATGACCTTGTAATGATCCCAAGCCAAATTCTTTTCTTTGAATCACTAACTACTACCAATTTATTAAGTGCATACAAGATTCATCAACACATGGAGATCACATATATTCAAGATGTAGAAGCACAAAGATAAGGACCTTTTATTATGAGCAATGTGGGATCAATAAAATAGATGGACGATCTAGCATAAACCCTGCATGGACGCATAAGCAATAGATATGAGTCGCTACAAAATGCTCCCACATCAAAATAATTCCTCCAAAGGTTGAATAAGAAATGAAGATCACTACAAGGATCTCGACGCTAAACTCTCCAAATTAAGAATGCCACGGCCCAATAAGGCTCTAAAACCCTCAATAATCCCTGCCCTCACAAGCAAAAGTGTCCAATCACCCTAAGAAATATGCAAATTGATAGATTGGGTGATGGTAAAAACAACCCAAGTGCCCTAATCTCTAAGATCCCTCTCAATATCCGTATATCTGAATTTCCCACTCAATGGGGTACCTAATCGATGACTGAACCCTATTTGGTTTGGTCTCATGAAGGAGGTCTCCAAATGCTTTGAAACTCTCCAAGAATATAGATCATCGGGATGGTAAGAATAACCTGTGGGGCCTAAATTCCAAGATCCCTCTCACTGTGATCCTAATTTCCCACCTAATGGGTGCCCCACTAATGACTCCAAAACCCTAGTCGGTTCTACCGATGAAGGAGAGGTCTCCAAATTCTCTCTAAACTATCCAAGAATATAGATCGGATGATGGTAAGAATAACCCTGCGCCCACCTCCACACATCCCTCTCTAACTCTCAGAGATCTCAATTTCCTGCATCAATGGGTGCCCTAATCGATGACCTGAACCCTGATGGTTCGCCCATGAAGGAGGGGCTCCAAATGTCACAAACTCTCCAAGAATATAGATTGGGCTATGAGAATCCCATGGGAGAAGTTTTGAACTCAAATCTCAAGCATATCTCCCTAGATCCGAAGTTTTACTGAATCACATGACGTCCCTTATGGTTCCAAGACGTCCCAACTGGCAGACAAATGTAGAATGATGATAACCCTCCGTAAAATCCCTCAAACTGATGATCCCACCTCTATGAAGCACTAGATGGAGATGGGATGAGACTAGAATGGTGTGGGAGGAGTCTTTCATCCCCGACCAAGTCAGCTAACAAGGTGAGTGATATTTCACCACTGAATTACCAAGGGTTTCCAGGCCAACAAACCCCAAACTCAATGCTCAACGTGCTAGTAAATGCTAATCCAAAACCATAATGATTAATAGGTACACCCTAGCCTCTTACTTTTATACTTTTTCTCCTAATTCTTTGTTGAGTTAGGTTAACTCCTGGGGTTAATCTTCTATTTTTTTTCTGTTGAGTTATCTTTTATTTATCCTTTTCCTTTCTTAAAAATATAACTTTTAACCCTCTTGACTTTTCCCCCTTCAGTGTGAGACTATGACCTAGTGGGGCTTCACACTGAAGGCTCCTCATTACCTCTAAGAGGTGGGGACATTACAGCTTCCCACTTGAAATTGGTTTAACCTCAAGCAATTCCAACCCCGCTTCTCTAACCACGTGTTCCTACTCCCCAAGTGGCTCCTCCTCAATGGGTAAATCCTTCCAACTGATCAGATACTCCTTGATGCTCAAGCAATTCCAGCCTCTTTCTCGTGACTTCTACAACACCTCCTATGGAATCAAAACAAGTTGTCCCTCCTCATCCATGGGAGGTAATGCTCAATAGGCCCCACATGTTGACCCAGGGATTTTTTAAGGCATGATACATGAAAGACGCTAGAATCTTTTCTACCCTCTGGAAGCTCCATCTCATAAGCTAATGCCCTTATCCCTCCTGTTGACTCTGGAAGGTCCAAAGAAATGTGGTTGTAGCTCGCTCCCGCTTTTAATTGAGGCCTGCATGTATGGTTGCAACCCCAAATAGATTCAAATCACCAACCTCAAAGGTACAATCAACTCTCTGCGGTTTGTCCGCTTGGACCTTTTGTTGGTTTTATGCCCACTGTAAATGATCCTTCAACTCCAAGAGAATGTCTTGGCTCTATTGTACCCAATCCCTGCACTACTCCAGCCTCATGGTTTCACTAAAATGAAATCTCCCAAAATGATAAAGGATCATAGCTATATAAATTCTCTCAAGGGTGACAAGCCAATGGACATATATAAGTTGGGTGGTGTTGTAGCAATATTCTCCCAAATGTAAATCAAAATCTATGCTTTATGTTGGTTCCCGCCACGTACGAAGTTTCTGAGGTAACCTTCCACCCATTTGTTGACTATCTCACCGACCATCCATCCTAGGGTGATAGCTAAAATAGGAGTCAATGCTCCACTCCACTAATCAACAACTCCCCGCCAAACTGCATCATGAATCTCTTTCCATGTCACCGATGATACTTTTTGTAGCTGTAGTTTGGAAAACCTCTCCTAAAATAATTTGGCCACCGTCGAGACCAAGTCCGTGGCTATGGTAAAAATTGTGCAAACTTCATCAACCTGTCCAGTACTACGAAAATGCAGTCCTTCCCCCGCGTCCTTGGAAACTCGGTGATGAAAACTATGGATATACTTTCCCACTTTGTGCTCAATAGGTGGGTGGTTGCAACAAATTCCTAGGTAAAGCTCATCCTTTTTTCTCTTGGCATGTAGTGCATTCTTTGACATGCTTCATCACATCTTCCTTGGAGGCCTTTCCATGCAAACCTTTCACTCACCAGAGACCTGCATGCAATGCCCTGATGTTCCTCAAGTACTAGTGAGTTATGATATGCATGCAGTGGATTCCAGCTCTAGAGTCGATCCAGGAACTAAGAAGATTTGGTCTTTGTAATAAATGAGGTCATTTATGACCCCGAATTTGTCATCCTGTATTTTCCCATACAAAAGTTGACAAGTGAACTGATACTTTGCATATTCCACCATCATGCCCTTCCAAATGACCTAGACATAACGACATGGAAAAATGGATGGTCTGGATAATGTGACCTACCACTCACGCTGTTCTTCCTTTGATGAATTCAATGTCAAAGTCATAGTTTGTATTTTGCTTACCCATTCTTTTTGTCTTTCATTCAAATCCTTCGCCAATATTTAGTTATTAAACTTTGCACCTACCAAGTATTGCCAGATTTTGTCTAGTGCATGCATGATAGGCAACATTTCTTTGTTGTAAATGTTGTGAAGTAGTTCATGACCCCTGAGTTTCCGAATTTCGTAGGCAAGGGGGTGTCTGTTCTTTATCAACACGGCCCCTATACCTCCCTCGAGGCATCACACTCCAAAGTGAAGGCAGGTCGAAATCTGGAAGATCTAGAACTGGTAGGTGCTCTTCATGACCTCTTTCATTTTCCATCGTGACTTGGGCTCCCATCATTCCATTTGAAGGACCCCTTTTTGGTCAGTTCAGTCAAGGGTATGCACAGTTTAGAAAACCATTTGACAAATTTCTTGTATTATGTGCATAGGCCCAAGAATCCCCTGCCTGCGGAGTGTTTTGGAGTAGCTATTCCCTAATGGTCAGTATTTTATCCCGGTGTACCTATACCCCTTTTTCCCTCTATGATGTCCTAAGTAAATCACTCTCCTTATGCTGGCCCCAAAATCAAACTTGGATTCCTTGGCTTATAGTGATTGTTCTTCCATGATTGAAAGGATTTGGTCCACATGTCGGCTGGTGTTCCCCACTTTTACAATACAAATGAGCAAGTCATCAAAGAACACCAACAAGTGTTTCCTCAACTATTTGCTGGAACACATGGTTCATGCAAGACCTAAAATGTGGTTGGGGCATTTGAGCACAAAGGGCATCACCAAAACTCATAATGGCTATGAGTGACACCTAAAGGTTGTTTTTGAGATGTCTTCCTCTCTCATCTTGATTTGATGGTAGCCCTCGAAACAAGATCAATTTTTAGAAATATATAGCTCCCATGCAGTTCATCCAACAAATCATCAACTCAGCTGGGGTACCTATTTTTATCATCTTTTAGACCAAACTGTAAGTCATCAATGCACATTCTCATCATTCCATCCTTCTTCTTCTCACTCAAGACTACCCATCAAGCAATGGGACTAGAACTTGCGATGTGTCCCATGTCTAGAAGCTCCTTGATGGCCTTCATTCATCTTTATACTTCTTTGGGATGCCTATAGGGTGTGGTGATAATGTGCTTTAGCCCCCCGCTCTAGCTCACAATGGGATGTGTCAAACTCTGTCTGGGTGGCACACCCTCGAGGAATCTACCAAACACTTCTCGGTGCTTATCAAGGACTTCTTTTTGATCTCCTCTGCGTGTAATGCACCTTCCCTTTCATCCACCTCGTGTTAGATATTACATTCCACTCATGTATACAATTTATTCTCTCAAGATGGTTTCCATCCTTGGTCGTGACCACTGCAGTAGGTTAACAATATGCTCTAGCACAACCTTTCGTCTCCTTCCTCCACAAAGGACATTTCCATGGTCTGTAATTTGTGGTGATGGGTCCTAAAAGTGTTGAGCTACACCGCACTCTAGACATGTTGGTATTATCCATCACATACACATCCCGAATCCAATCCCATGCCTTCCCAAGGTGAGTTTCTTACATGATGTAATTGTTACAAGGAATAGTACTACCACTTGCTACCTCCACTTTGAATCTTCAAACCTAATGTAGGTATGTGCCTCCTCTTTCGTAATGTCATATCAATGAAATTGTGGGAAGCTCCTCCATCAATCGTGAACTCACTCTTTGTCCTTGTGGACCCCTTATTCAGATGGTGTTATACTTGGGTACCCCACCGATAGATTCCAACGTAGCCTTCCCAAACCGCATGCCCAGTTCTGAACCTCCTCTTCTGTCGTCTCTAACGCTTCGGCCTCCATGTTTTTGTATCTGACCATACTCATCCCTTCTTCATCATCTGAAGTGACCTCAATGTAATGTACCTGCCCTCGTCCCATGCACTCTAGGTGAGGGATTCCATGGTTCTTTGCATGTGAAGTAAAGTTTCTTCCTCATCGCCTCCCTCCCTGGTTGTTTTTCAGCCTATTCTACCACACGGTACTTTGTCATAACTCTAGGGTCACGCCTCCTGCTTATTGGAGCCTTGATTCCTCCAGCGTTAAGAGGTGTTCTGGGTATGTATTTTGGTTTAGTAGCTGGACCAATATCCCTCGTCTTCCATATGGCCTCTTGTAGGTTGGTAGGTTTGAAGGCCTTAACCCAACCCTCTTCAAGGGTTCCATCAACTCTTTTGTAAAGAGCATCATGAGCCCGGGTTAGGGGACATGGTATTGCACCATCACTTCCAACCTGAACTCATCAATGTATGCCTCAGCCAAACCTGTTTGCTTGAGTCGGGTGAGCTCCCAAAAATGTAACCAAGGATCTCCTAGATCAAATCTAGTCACAGCCTCCGAAAGGGAATTCTATAGGGATACAATCCTCTGGTTACCGAGTGTGGTGGAGCCCATGGTACCACCACCAACTGGGCCTTGCCATCCAAGTACATAGTGGCAAACCCCATGGCCTCCATTTCTCCTTACATGGGGTTAAGTCAGCAGGTATCCAACAGACCCATGTTTGTGTCATCTTAGCTTCGCACTATCAAAGTATAGAATCTCTATCTTCCTCAGCTCTTCAAACCTTCAAAGCTTCCCCTGGGGTTCATCCTAGGCTGGTTTCTAACTTGAGTTGACAATACTGGTCTAGGGACATCTGCCTTTGAACTTTCATATCCAAGTCGTAGTATTCCCTGGTACTCCGGCTAATTGTTCCACAAAATATTAAACATGTTCATACTGCCCTTGCTCATCTGTAAATATGGGAATGTATGGTCTGGGGTTACCTCTTCTACCTGAGTGTTGGCCAAGCGGTTCATCCATGAACACTGACACATATGTCCCAAGGATTGGTCCCATACCCATCCGGGCCCCATGGAATGTGCCACCGTGAATTTCCTTTCCTGATCCCGGTAGCTTCTCCCTAAGCATCTGCCTTTCCTGCTGGTTTCCCACCCTAATCTCCAGCCCTTATTCCCATAATGTGATCGATCTTTTACCAAGGGGTTACGCATCAAGGTCGCTTATCATATTTTGGTTCTGCTCATATTCTCAGATACTCATCAACTTTCTTCTGTTGTCAGGGATATTTCGCCTGCCCCTTCAGTTATTTCCTACACTCATCCAACCGCCGCACTTCAATGTGCTTTCTGCGGCGTTCATGTTTTGTTGGAACTTATCAAATTTAGTTAATAAGAGAGCTAAGCCTGAGGCTCATGGTCATCTCCGGACCCTTCCATTTCTACCTCTGATTCACTGTTGTTTTTCTTCCTTCACCCATACTCACCTCTCAGACTTTCAGACACCCATCTCTCCACGTTTGGAGGATCAAGGTCAGATAATAATTATAATATCCCAAGCTAAATTCCTTTCCTTGAATCAATTAACTACTACTAATTTATTGAGTTATTAAGTGAATACAAGATTTCATCAATGCATGGAGATCACAATATATTTAAGATGTAGAAGCACAAGCAAAGATTCCACCTTTTATTATGAGAGCAATGTAAGATCAATACAATAGATGGCCGGACCGGGTATAAACTCAGATGGTCAGATGAGTAATAGATATGAGCTTGCCACAAAATTCTCCTCCATTACAAAATAATGCCTCCAAAGGTCGAATAAGAAATGAAGATCAATACAAGCAGACTTGAATGCCAAACTCTCCAACAAAGAATGCCACGATCCAATATAAGGTCAAAACCCTCAATAACTCGGACCTCACGCCAAAATTTTCCAATCACCCTAAGAAATAATATGTCAATTGATAGATCGGGTGATGGTAAGAATAACCTGTGTGCCTCAATCAAGATCCTCTCACCTCAGATCCACTTCCCATTGAATGGGTGCCCCAATCGATGACTCAAACCCTAGATGGTTCACCCCATGAAGGAGGTCTCCAAATGATGAAACTCTCCAAGAATACGATTCCATGATAATCCCGTGGGAGAAGTTTCGACTCAGATCTCAAGCATCTCCCCCAGATTCCAGTTTCATCAATTACATGTGGACGCCCCCATGGCTCCTAAAGACATCCCAATCAAAATGTAGAATGATAATAACCTCCTAAAAATCACCTTCAAACGTATGACTCCCGCCTATGAAGCACTAGGTGGGAGACAATGACTAATGGTGTGGAGGAGCTTCTTCATCCCCCAGACCAAGCCAGTAACAAGGTGAGTGGATATTTCAACACTAGGTTGTTTCACAAGGGTTTGTACAACAAACCCCAAACCGGAATGCTCAAGAGAAATAGCAAATGATAATCCAAACTGCATCGAGTAATAGGTGCACCCCAACCTCTTACTTATAATTTTTCTTCTAATTTCGTTGAGTTAGGTTAACCCTGTATAATACATTCTATTTCTATTGAGTTATCTTGTACTCCCTTTATCCTTTTTCTTCCTCAAGTCAATCCTAAAAATATAACTTTTTACTTCTTGACTTTTCCCCCTTCGGTGTGAGACTATGACTTAGTGGGGGTGCCCAGGCCACTGAGTCTCCTCATTACCTCTCTAAGAGGTGGGGAACATTACAGACCTTGCGGCGGAGATATCCCCTGGATTCTCTCTGCCAATTGACGTCGCAGTTCCCTATTCTCTTGGTAGAGCTTGGCTATTGCAATTTGAGCCTGCTTTAGTTGTTGAGAGGAATTTCTGATGGAAGAACCCAACAATTTTGATCTCCCCTTTCCTCTCTTGCCTAATTTTTTGGCTATCTCAACCAACTGCGAGCGATCGGTGGGCATTACAGATTCCTCACAGGCTGGACGTACCTTCGGTTTAGCCTTGGGGAGATCCCTCTCTCCTTCCCAAATTTTCTTCTTAGCCTTCCTCTTCTTCGCGATTTTGGTCCCAGAGAAGGCACAACCTCCAGTGTATTTCTCCCAGACATATCTGCGATCACCCCAAGCTCGTCCCTAGATGATGATGTTATTTCTGGGCTGATAACTATACCTCTCGAAACCCACAGAAAGGAATCCTAGGTGTGCTGAGGGTGAGATATCGCACTCTGGATGCCTCGTAGAGCTCGTCCCATGCTTGAAGGAGATCCCATAACTACAATAGCATAAGAGACTCAAAGTCTCCACATACGGTAAGGATTCACTCAGTTGGACATCGCCAGGATGAATTTACCAAACCAAATTTCCGGAAAATATGAGCTCGACATATGAGAAGGATTTCTCACAAAGCTCCTGGAATTTATAGGGAAATCAAGGAGTGATGCTAGGTTGGCCAACATAATATCCGTGCCTCGCGACATGATGTTTGAAAATTCGGCACGCCGGAGCTAATCAACGGATGTTATCCAGAACATGAAAGTGCCATCGATCGGGGTTGCAGGAAAACGTGCAACACGATCCTTTTGATCCTTTTGAACATACGAACCCCTGTTATTGATGAATGACGTTTGGTACACCTGATAGTACAGGTTCTGGAATTTTTAACGACTTTCTCTGTATGATATTCGACCCCTCGAGAGAACACACACGCATAATTTGTCCTCGACGCTCTTTCTTGATGATTCCAAAGGTGAAGTAAGTACTGTGATAATTCGTACATGCATGTCTATCATACTTGATTTAGCCACACTATAACATGTTGAGGTGCTCATTAAAACCAAGAAGGGCAGCAGCTTCGCAGATCACTTAAAGAATGCGTTTGGGGTCACGTAAGTATTAAAAATGACTAAGACTAGAAAGCTCCACAGGTACGTGTTGATCTTTTGATTTATTTATGTCAGATCATAGGTTGATTAATTTCTAAACTACCTTTGTTTTGACTACAGGGAGAAACTTCCCGATCACCAACTAAATTCTGTCCTATGACTCCACCGAAGAACTTGCAAAGGTGGTCGATGCAAAGCCAGGGCAAGTGCAACAATTTGTCGAACATCCGATCATGGCCCGAGTGACGCTACAATGACTAAACTCTAGTTTGGTCAAGTATTGAGTGCATGCAACAAATATCAGAGGAATATACGCGGCTCTGATGAATCAACATAGATCTCCATGAACCTGAACCTATGAATAATTGCTTGTTAGTTGAAGAACCATCCTTTTCATGAAGATATATTGAGTTGATTGTTCAGGAAGTTGTTGAAAGAAGACGCCACGTGGCAATTTTGTGTTGCTTGAACCACACTTAGTCGTTAACTTCAGTTAGAACTTTAGGTTATAAATAAAGGCCTCGATCGATTAATGACGGTCAATGGTTTGTTGCAAGAACTCTTTTCTTTCTAGTTGTTAAGAATTATTTTGGAGCTACTATGAATGAAGAAGTCCTTCTGGACCAGAGACAAAGTTGTTTTCATCATATGCATGTGTAATTGAGCCTAGAGAAGAACTATTTCCTATTCAACTCATGAGAAGATGTAACAAATAAGAGCTATAGAATATATTGTCAAGTTATCTGGTGTAATTGCTTTGTTGTTCTTTTCTTTAATGGTGGAAATGATGAATCGTTGTGTGGATATATGATGAAGGGTTATGGTAGATGAATTATTTTGCTTGCTATTGATCTTATCATATAAATGTTTTCTTCTAATAATTAGTATTCTCAAACAGTAATTGGATGCTCAAATGGTTAATGTATTATTACTAGGCCTGTGGTATAGGATTTTCATTTGCATGTTTGAGCAGCGGGTTATCCCAAGCTCAGCCTCTTCTGTAGTAGTTAAATTTGCTCTCATTTTGTTTCTTGGATAGTTTAGGTTAAAATCTTAGCTAGTGATCGCGTTCTCACACGGTTAAAGTATTATTACTAGGCCCGTGGTAAGAGATCGTTGTCTGCATGTTGGAGTGAGGGTTATCCCGAGCCTGGCCTTTCCCAGTCTTTAGACTTCCTTATCATTGTGCCGTCAAGTTGGTTTATACCAACTTTTTCTCAGATTTATCTTAACTAAAGAGAAATTACCAAAAGATAAAATCTCGACTGAAGGAGATGCCTCCACAAGAAAACATAAAGCCCATCGATTAAATTGGCTGGATCGCAAGATCTGGAGAACCATTCCAATCACAAATGTTGCAGAGTCTAATTGGGCCTCGGTGGCGGGTTTGGTTCCTACTATTGAGTTAAGGGTTTTAAGACCCATCAACAGGGTGTATTCATGGACTTGCACTCCAACATGTCGAATCTCTTCATTATTTTGAATGCATACTTCCCTTGGTTAAGGAAGATTCTCTTTGGGCTCTGCCATACCTCAAGACCTAAGAAATAATGCATTAGGCCAAGGTCTTTCATCTCAAATTTTGAAGCGAGCCTCTTCTTACATTAGGTGATGAGAGTTTCTTCTCTAGTAAAGAATAATTCATCCACATACAACAACAATATCACTGGCCCATCGTTCATAACCTTGAAGTAGAGGTTTTTACTCTTGGTAAAGCCCAAGCTCGTCAGGAAATTGTCAAATCTGCCATATCAAGCTCTAGGATCTTGCTTCAACATGTGCAGATCCTTATTCAACATGAGTCTTTCTATCTTCAATCTTCAAATAAATTTTTATTATTACATTGTACCAATCTGGTACACTTTCTCAATTGCAACTCAATCTGCACAATCATGTGCTAGCTCTATGTGCTTTCTGCAAGGCACTATCTGTCTCACTGATTGGGAGTATGTCCTCTACTCTCTCTGCAACTGTTCCTTTTGGAATCTGGGATTTTTCACCTGCAGTTTATTTGAGGATGAGAATGACTTCTTCATTCTCACTGTGGCTACTAAAATCTGAGAGTAACTCCTCTTATTTTATCATGGCAACAGTTTCATCTGAAACTGAGAGTGGCTCAATAACTGATATCGAGGATAGATCTTCTTCTTTCATGGGGGTAATGCTATCATAGTCATGTCTCCATGACCCAATTGATGTATTGCATCAACTGCCATTCAATTTTCAAATATGGGGATTGCTCCCCCTGCATCTCATACTATATATGAATCATGATTGTTTTGGTTGTCTTCATAAGTATCTCATCATAGTCTTCTCCCATTTGTTGGGAGAATCCTCTGGACATACATTAGGCTTTGTACATATGCAACACGTTTGATCCGTATAGATAAATAGTGGAATTCAATACTGACCTCTCTTCTAGTCTCACAGAAGAATCCATATCCTAGTCTTTCTGACTCGCTTCCTTCTTTGTCACTGAAAAATGGAATCTTCCCAGGAGATTTCATATCTTCTAGAATTTTCTAAAGCTACGATCTAGTCTTCTCATGGCATCTATCTTCCAGTATTGGAATTTGTCTCTTCATCTGATGCTTTCTGAGATCAGGCTTACTCTCGATTTCTTTTGAGTCTACAAGGACTTGATCAACTCTTATAGGGTATACTTGGTGTTGCATACCAAGTCTAAATATGAAATACTAAGTCAAGCTTCAAATGAGGTCTTCTTCCCGTTATAATGTTCGGTCATCTTTGGAGCCTTCTACTCCTTTCGATTAATATTCATATGAGATACTCTGAATCTCAAGAGATATCTTCTTCTTCATCTTCTTTGGTGCATGAGTGTATATGGTCATGTAAATAGTCTGTTGCATGTCTCATATAATATGTTTCCCTCTGTAACCTTCACTATAGCTTCCTCAGGGTTATCACCTGTGACCTGAAACAAGGTCAACAAAAAAACAAGCAAGAATAATATTCTTTTGATAATAGTAGAAAAGAAAATATCACGAATAATCATCACAGTAGCTCCTTTAGAGCTATCACTCGTGGCTTGTCTGAAGCAATGATCAAAAGTAAGAGATACACTACGAAATGAGGTCAATACTCTTATAGTTTTGTGATCGAACATTCCTCCATGGAAACCTGGAACTAACACAGGAGATTTCTCCTAGGACCTAGGGCCTTGTCCTCAAGAATGAGTGCTTGCTTTTCTTCCAAGTCTCCTTCACTCAAGATGATGAGTGATTTATTCAACTTGTCTTCTGTACTAAGACAATACGCTATCTTGACAAAAGGTTGGGTTAGAGGATAATCTCTATGATCTCAACTTTTAATCCATCTAATAACTTGACTCTGAATTTTGATCGAAGGTTAGAATGATGGTCATAGCTACAATATGAAACACTGATCAAAATAATGTCATAAAAAATAGATGCATATCAGAATAATCACACCCAGGTTGCATCATTCCTCTGAATGTGTTGGATCTTGAGATCCTTCTGGATCTATGACAAGAGATTCCTTCTCCTGCAAATACCCTTTAAAGCTTAGTCATTTAAACATGTGTGAGTACATAC
>SNQJ01S0088406.1:5173-38651 GCA_010110895.2 Picea sitchensis
TACCTCCTAGTCTCCTATATATACCAAGGAGACATTTTCATTTGGAATCATCTTGTACTTGAACATTTATGTGGGGTAAAAGGAGGTTGCCCCCTCGAAGAGGCTTATTATATGAAATTCTCTCTTTTTCAAGGCGTTGAGTATTTATTCTGAGGTTTTTCTATGCTATATTGATATGTGGTTCTTAACATTTAGGGAAGTATAGAAGCAGCTAAAGAAAATGATAGTTGTTATCATGGAAGGAAATGAATACCTCATCTAAGATGGGCTATTGTAAAATTTGGGAAAATTATGCATACCTCGGGACAAAAGAGTGCATTTCATGAGAGAAGAACACACTTCTAGAGTTGTTAGGAATTTTGGCATGACAAATACAATGGTGAATCTGCAGCGATATGTGTATTGGAAAAATATGCAGGAGCAGGTGTCAAAGTTTTTTATAGGTTGTGTTCTTTGCAACACTAGTAAGACAAGAAACCAGAAACTTGGTTTGTACATTCCATTGCCAGTACCAAAAAATCCATGGGAGAGAATCTCAATGGATTTTGTTGGAGGTTTACCCATGACTCGTAGAGGCCATGACTACTTGTTCATTATGGTGGACTGTTTCAGCAAAATGTGCATGTTCATTCCTTGTAAGAAGACAATCTCGAGATGATAAGCACTTGATATATTCTTCAACCATGTCTGGGTACATTTCATATTGACAACCTACATCATATCTGATAGGGGCAGCGCTTTCTTGGGAATATTTTAGACAGTGTTTTGGCAAAAAATGGATACCAAGTTTAAGTACTCCACTATCTTTCATCCTCATATTGATGGAGAAACTGAGGATGTAAATTGGACGTTGGTGAAAGTGTTGAGAGGATACAACAACAAACATCCAAAGACTTGGGATGAGAAGACAATCTACATTTAACACTCTTACAATAGAGCACTTCATTCTTTCACCAATAAGTCCCCTTTCGAGACTTGTTTTGGTTACTTACCTCCTTCCCCATATGACATCTTTTATGGAAAGAAGATGGATGAATAATAATTACAAGGAGAAGAGAAAAAGGAAATCACATTTGTGGACAAGATTGGGCAGATATATCTAAAGGTTCAGGAGTAGCTCGACAAGATCCAACAGTTGTACAAAGCCAGGCATGATCAACACAGGGATGATTATAAGTTTTGTGTTGGAGACAAGGTGTGGATGTACCTCAGTAAGGAACGACTATAAGGAGAAATGAAGAAATTCAAACCCCTTAGATATGGACCATTTGAGATCATTAAGAAAGTGAATGAGAACTCCTTCAAACTAAAAATTCCACCTTATATGAAGATCAGTTCAGTGGTGAACATGGAATATTTGAAGTTGTTTCATCCCTCCATGTTGTAGAAGGAGGAGGAAAAATAGGTTCTTCCCACTGTGTAATATTGTGCACCTCATGCTCTTGAGGATTCGAAGGAAGACACAATTTTGTACCACAAGGAGAAAACGACTTGCAGAGGACAGTAAGAAATGTGGGAGATTAAACTCAAGGGACAGAGTACAAGGAGAGAAAAGTGGTATGAGAGGAACTAGATTGCAAGCAAGTTCCCTCATCTATCCTTGGTATATTTTGGTGATCCAGGTGGATATCGGTGTCCACCGACCTATTCCACTGGCTCGAAAAACAATTTTCCACCTTGGTAGTTTTTCGGTATTTTTTTGGGTTCCAAAATTTCAGGGTCGTTTTGAGGCCCTAAACGACGGTTTTTGGGGATTTGGAGCCCAGGTAATTTTGAAATTCATTAACCTAGGCCAGTCAAATTTTTTTCCTTTCATTTAGAAATTTCCAACGGCCTATCGTGCACCTAAAATGAAGATCTTATGCAAAAGTTATGACCCCGGGAAGTTGATGTACTAACTTACCCAAATAGGGCCCACATGACTTTTGGCATATCATCTCCTAGGGTTAGGTTTTTGGATGTATAGGGTTTTTGACATTCCAATTTATTGTAAAAGTCCTTCAAAGCCTCATTGTAACCATGTTCTTGCGAATAAGCATAGTCGTCACATCTCTTCTCAGAGATACGCCACCACCATTCTGGCAAGTTTGTTTTTCACTGCATTTTACAGTTTCAGCTTATTTTCGTATTGAATAGAAAACCAGTTTTACTGTATCTCTGTTATTTTGTGTTAAGAATATTCTGATAATCTGTATTCATTTCGTTCTACTAATAAAATATGGATCATTGGTATCATAGAAGTCTACTCCTTGTCGTCTTAATACATGTCCCCAAAAAGGTCAGGGTACAAAAAATTGGGTCTCGAGCTTGTTTCTCTTGAGGACCTCTCATGAAAGGAAAAAAGAAAGATGAAGGGACAATATATCCTTTCAAAATGTTTCTTGAAGAATACCTCATGCAATAGAGGAATGAGATGATGGATAGTTTCGCGCAAATCTTTCGGCAGCTACCAATAAGCAGTGCATCTTCCTCAAGCAGAGGCATCGCCCCCTTCAAGGTACAAATCAACTTTGATATTCCTATATTTGAAGGTTAGATAGATGCATATGTTGTAGACAAGTGGTTGAATCTACTAGAAGGGTATTTTTCTTTCCATAACTTTTCGAATAGAGAAAATATTACTTTTGCACTCCTCAAAGTCGTTCCCCATGTCAAAGATTGGTGGGAAACTTTCTGTGAGAAAAAGGAAACAAAGGAACCCTCATTATTTACAGTCACAACCACCTAGGAATCCTTCATGGATTTTATTAAGGAACAATACTACCCTTTCAAAAGTTATGAAGACTGATATACCAAATGGACCACATTGCGGCAAGAAAGACACCAAGTAGTGCCAGAGTTCACAATTATCTTCCATACCTTGTGCACCAAGGTGGGTATCAAATATTCAGAATGACATATGGTGCTCAAGTATTGCATTTATTTTCATAGATACATCCAGACCGAAATGGAATTTCTAGACATCTCGTCCTTGGGAACGACCTACTGATATGCCATCAAAATCGAGTAGAAGCTCAAGCAAAAGACGCGACAAATTGGGCCTGGGAAACCCTCACAGCAAAATATAGGAAAGGGCGGCCCCAACCCACAGAACAAAGGACATAGAAAATATGGACAGTATCAGGACAACCAGTCCAATCCACAAGAAAATAAGGACATTGGAAAGACAAAGAAAGATATCGGGAAGTGGTGCAACATCCATAAGAGCCCTTGGCATAACACTGTTGACTATCGCTCAAAGCATTCACTGGTGGCCAAAGTGAAATCCTCTAAATCGAATGTGGGTTCTTACTCTGGGTCAGAACTAGAAATGGGAAGAAAGATCATTGACATAGAACCCATTTCCACCGTTTCTACCACCAAGCTCCATCCTGGTGAACCAGACAAGCTAGAGGAAGGAGAGCACCTCTTCCATTCACAAATGTGGGTAAAGGAACCCTGTTGCACTTCATCATTGATAGCGGTAGCCAGAATAACCTCATCTTAGCAGAGGTTGTCAAGTGGCTAGCCCTGTTGACAATGACACACACACAACCCTACACCATTGGATGGCTCCGCCAAGGAGGTGATCTCCGCGTCAACCAACACTGTTGAATGTCATACAACATCAAGCCCTTCAAAGATGAGGTATTCTGTGATGTTTCTCCTCTCGAAGTTTGTAATGTTATTTTGGGACAACCTTATTTATGGAAACGTCATGATGTATATGAGTCTAGGCCTCGTAGTGTTATTATTACTTTGAACATGAAATTGTACAGGATACATGAGGCAGTCCCTCCTAGTGCTATTTCCTTGATCTCTACCAAGCAATGCAGGAAGTTCATCTCTCAGATCGAGAAATTTGTCTTCTTTGTGATTCTCTCTCAGAGTGAGCGAAATATCGGAGCCATATCTAGGGCCTCCGTAGTCGATCTCTCCACACAAAAAAAGAAATTGGATAAGGTCATGCAAGAATACTTAGATATATTCTCCTCTCCTACTAGGATACCTCTACACTGCCAGGTCAAGCATCTCATCGATATGACCTCAGGCGCACAACTACCCAATGGGCCAGTCATCGTCGCTCTCTGTTATAAAACGAGGATATCAAGAGCCAGATCCAAGAAATTTTTCACAAGGGGCCCATTCATCCCAACTCATCACCTTGTGGGAGCCCAATCATGCTGGTACAGAAGAAAGACGAGACCTGGCAACTCTGCATTGATTACCAGGCCCTGAATAAAATCACAGTCTAAAATCAGTACCCGATTCCCCTAATCGACGACCTCCTTGATCAAATCACGGGGGCCACCACTAGGTCCCAATAAAACAAACAGATGTATGGAAGATTGCCTTCAAGTCAAAACAAAGTCTTTTTGAATGGTTGGTCATGCCCTTTGGTTTGACAAATTCTCCAGCAAATTTTATGAGGATGATGGACGATATCCTACGACCTTTCACCAATACTTTTGTAGTGGTGTATCTGGCTGAAATCCTCATCTACAACAAGACTTGGGTGGAACACTTGCATCATATTCAACAGGTTATGCACACCCTGCAACAACACAAAATATATGCAAACATGGAAAAATGCTCCTTCGACATGGACAAGATCCATTATTTAGGATACATAGTTGATCAATATGGTGTGCATGTGGATCCAACCAAGATCCAGGCCATCCATGAATGGACAACCCCAACCACACTCACTGAAATTCAGAGCTTCTTGGGCCTTGCCAATTTCTATCATAGGTTCGTGTTGAGATTATGTCATATTGCATGGGCCCTCAGCCAAGTAACCAGTGGTGGTGGTAAGGAAAAATTTGTGTTGGGAATGTCCCAACAACAAGCCTTCGATGACTTGAATAAGCATTTATTCTCATTACTGGTACTTTCATTACCGAACTTGCAACATCCCTTTGAGATCGAGACAGATTCTTCAGACTATGTTGTGGGCACCATTCTCACTCAACACAACCACCCCATTGTTGGCATGTTTTATAGGCAACGTATGCTTGTCATTGAAGGCAAGTATAGCAACGATGATGGCTTGAGTATAGGTATAATGTGCCAGGCGGGCACCAGAAGTATTTTGGGAAGACGCAGCAGAGCAAGCTCGTGAAGACCAAAAGAGATAGTGCAAAGGTGCACACAGAGTGCAGATTATGCGTGTTTTTCATTGATGGCAAAGATCATGACCAACAACCAAGGAAGATCAACAATGATGATGGCATGGAAATATCAGAAGCATAAACTCCATTTCAATGTTTCAGATACCAGGAGTTGGAGGAGTCAAGAGTCAAGACTCCTCATCACAGGAGTCCCAAAGTTGCGAAATGCAAAATGTTGAAATCCCGAAAAAGGCACATCAACAAAGACTCCATTTTGAAGTTTCGGATACCGGGAGCTAGAGGAGTCAAGGAAGCAACTCACGGAAGGAACTTGAGAAATGAGAAACCCCGAAATCCCAAAACAGGCACATCAACAAAGACTCCATTACGGAGTTTCGGATACCGGGAGTTGGAGGAGTCAAGAGTCGAGACTCTTCATCACAGGAGTCCCGAAGTTGAGAAATGCAAAACACCGAAATCCCAAAACAAGCACATCAACAAAGACTCCATTTTGAAGTTTCGGATATCGGAAGTTGGAGGAGTCAAGAGTCGAGACTCTTCATCACAGGAGTCCTGAAGTTGTGAAATATGGAATGTTGAAATCCATAAATAGGCACATCAACAAAGACTCCATTTCGGAGTTTCGGATATCGGGAGTTGGAGGAGTCAAGAGTCGAGACTCTTCATCACAGGAGTCTGGAAGTTGCAAAATGCAAAACGCCAAAATACCTTCAGATCATTTCAGGGATCGCAACATGGAGTTTCATGGATAGCAACATGGAGTTTTGGAGTTTCGGGGATCGCGACTTGGAGAGTCGAAATGCCTCACAACAGGAATTCGCGACATGTGAAATTCTGAAATGCCGAAATGAGAAAAACACCTTTTGGTGTAGGTTTTGGACAGTGGGAGTTGGAGTGTCGAAACACTTCACCATAGGAATGCCAAAAATGCTGAAACACCGAAATGCATTTTCGAATAACGCTGTGGTCACAACCAGTGGTCACATCTGCGGAAGATGGAGGAAGGAGCTAGTGCAACCAAACTCCATTTCGGCGATCGCGACTTGGAGTGTCAAGACCCTTCATCATAGGAATGTCGAAATGAGAAATTGTGAAAGAAATTTATAGATAAGAGTTTGGTCACCGTCGGTGGTCACATTGTCGAAGAGTTGTAGAGAAGAGCTCGAAGAGACAAGCTCCATTTTAGAGTTTGGGACATGGAGAGTCGACATGACTCTTCACAAAATCCCCAAAACATGAAATGCGAAATGCGTGTTCAGAATTGGCCCCTGGTAATAACCTATGGTCACATCGACGAAGGCTCAATGGAGGATCTAGCATGAAGCTAATCTCTATCTTGGAGATCGTGACTTGGAGAGTTGAGACTCTTCACCATAGGAATTCCGAAATGTCGAAATGTCGAATTGCGAAATGGTGAAATCAACGTGAGACCCTATGCTTGTAATCCAACAGTGTTGGATACTTGGAAATATGATCGAAGGGATACTGTTGCTCTTCACATTTAATCGATCAGTTACGATTCAGTTTTTGATGCATTTTCTTGGAGGTTCACGGTGTAACTGCTTGAAAGCATTGATGGTTTCTACTAGAGGACTCGAAGATACTTCATGGTGATCGCCAGAGGAGCTGAAGAGTCTCAAGGAATCTGCCAGTGGAATGAAGACTGTTCATAGAGGTGATTGACACATGGAAGAGCATTGAAGCATGTAATTGCAATAGAGAGGATGAGCTCAACTGTGACAGATAAAATGAAGAGTCTCAACTATTGGAGAGGCTAAGGAATCTCGGCATAACACCCAGTGATGATGGATGCATGGGTTTAACCACCAGAGAAGATGAAGAGTTGCAATGATGATCAGGCAGATCACTCAACATGGGGTGTAGAGCATGCAGACGCATTGCGCATATTGCATGCACAAGGTGCAAAGAGACTATAAGAATGCATGTTGGAAATATGCCTACAACAGAGATGACGCAGATGATCAAGGCGCAGATGATCAAGGTTGGCGCAGATGATCAAGGTTGTCATTGATGGCAATCGATTGTTTATGAAGAACAGATGCTGAAACATGATGCAACATAAATGCAAACACAGACGCAGAAAAACAGTGCTGAAACAGCGTTGGAACACAGAAGATAACGCAGATGGTTAAGGTTGTCATTGATGGCTACAACAGAAGAATGACGCAGATGATCAAGAATGTTTAGACGAACACAGATGATGAAACACGACTGCTGCAACACGAATGCTGAATTTTAGACGAATACGATGATGAAACACCTAACGCCGCAACACGTAATGCTGAAACATAGATGCCGCAAATACCCACGCTCAAACACGAATCGCTGGAAGAAAACATGATACGCAAACACAAAGCGAAAACACATACAAAACATAGATGCCTAAACACGATCACGCGAACACCTAATGTCAAACACGAATCGCTGGAAGCTTTAAATTACGATGTCGCGAACACAAAAGTGAAACATGCTGAAAACTAGATGTTTAAACACGACCAAACATCTAATTACTAGAACGCTGTATCGGAAATCACAAAATAGATGATGGGTACCAATAGAGTCGGGATCTCGTGAAAATCGTGAAGAACAACCGGGCATACCGTAAAAGCGTAAGAAACTTAATAAACGAAAAAAGGAAAACCGGCCGGCAGCTTGAGTCAAGAAAGCGTAAAGACTTTAGTCTAAAAATAGACTGGCAATTAAGACAGCTGCCAGGCTAGCGGTACGCGAAGGAGGCATGCAAGGAGACAGTCAGAAATCAAGGAGAAGGCTATCGGGTACGCGAAAAGCGTAAGAAAGATCAAAGAAAGGAACCGAGCTGCCTTGAGAAACGTACAAACCCCTTTGCATGTAGAGAATCTATAAAAATGCGCTTGAACAGAGAGGAAAAAGTGCCGTTGAAGTGAGAAAAAGTAAGCGCTATGAATGGGAGAAAAGAAGGTGAATCTGCGGGACAGGAGAAGATACAGAACAAAGCCGCAGAGGGATACCAGGCAGAAAGCAAATGTGACGGAATGCGAAGAATGCAGACCAGATCGTCATAATGGGTATGCAAGCTATATCCGAATGTATGAGTTGATTTGGCTAACATTTTATCTTTGATAAAATAGGTAGGTGGTGCTAGAGACGTGAGGTCTCTAATCGCAAGTGGGTACAACCGGTTGCGCCTCTATCCGCCTATACCAAGTAAAAAGGAAGTCGCTCACCCAAAGGTGCCGGATCGGGAGTTGGTGCTCTACCAAAGAGCCGGTAATCGAGGTTGTGGTACCTATGCTGAGTCAAGTCATGAAAGATGAGGATGCAACAAAGTTGAAGCTTGATCAACATCTTGCCAGTGACGCAGGGTTTTTTCCGCTTGGCCTCTGAAAACTGTGTCTCATACTCTGGTGGAATGATCACGTTTTATTGTTGTTCATTATGTTATCCGCTTTATGTTTATAACTCTGAATCTTACAAAGTAAAGACTCACCGCCACTAAGATTACCGATTCAAAGTTGAAAAGGAGAGAAATTCATTAATAATCTACACTAATCGATTCACCTCCTACTAGTCTTACACCGTGAATAAATGCATAATAAAGAAGATATGGTTGTTGTTGTCGAGAAGTGATCTGTGTGCAGAAGGAGGCAAAGCAGCAGGATCAAATACATAGAAGAGGAATGGCGCACTGAATGGACACGGTGCAATCGGCATGTGCTGCTTAAGAACAGAAGTGCAAGGCATGTGCGTGAAGACAATGAGGCATGAGTAGCAGCAGAAAGGCATCAGCTGATGAGGACCTGTAAGCCATTGATGAAATACTATATCAACGTAATAAGTACCGAGAAAAGATTGATATCTTAGGGTGGTAGGGAGGTTCTTAGGAGGATCCGTTATCCCTTAGAGGTCTGGGCGGGCGCTTGAACACGTGGAGTCAGAAGCCCATCCTGCCAGCCGCAGAAACCAGGCAAGGTGGCAGGGTGGTGGAGAACTGTTGTTCTCTGTTTATTAGGTTGGTGCCTATGTGACTGAAGTTGGTGCTTCCATCCAACTTCAGGCCGGAATAATTTAGGAGCTGCGGCTTCCTTATAGTTGGCGCTAGAGAAACCAAGGAGTTGGTGCCTTCCAGTGGGTGCTAGAGAACCAGGAGTTGGTGCTTCCTTCTACTAGGTGCTAGAGAAAAACAGAGATTGGTGCTCCTACCGTTGCAGCTTGCAAACATAGGTTGTAGCCTCACAAGGAGTTGGGGCTCATATGCATGATAATGTATAGAATGCAAAGATTACTTATCATATAAAGAAGAAGATGTTTCACCCTTTATGGGCTCTTAGGAAATATCTACCGTGGTATCCTATATGCGGAACGATGTTGAATGTCTCCATTGGCTTTACTCCCATATACCATTGTGGATTGCTGAGGCTCCGAAGAGTTTTAAAATAAGGCAATTGCTTTGGCTTACGGTAACAATCTAATTCCAACTCCCCAACTGGTCCAACAATCAGTAATGCAGAGCTGGTTCCCTTTCATTTAAAGGTAGATCTATAATCCTAAACATGACAAGTCATGAAGGGATTCCCCAACCACTAATCATCCTATAGTTTGATGGAAACAAATTTTGCCTCTCCTGGAAGGTTAGACTGAGAACATACCTAATGCCCTCAAAATATGTTTGGGATGCAGAGACTGATACATAAAGCCCGCTGTGCTAGCTTCCCAAGGACGATAGTTAGAATTCTAGCATTAATGCTGCTGGAATGAACGTTAATACGAATGGATCCTGCGTAAGATGAGCCTGTGGCAGATAATTCAAACCCGCCAAAGAAAATTTGGGACAAACTCATTAATAGTTTTGAGGGTAATGAGAAGGTAAAGATGCCAATCTTCAAACCTAAAGATTACAAATTGAAAAACTACATGAAAGCAGAAGATGAAACTACTGGGAAGCTAGATTTTTCCGAGAGTTGAATAACTAGTAAATGTAATGAAATTACTTGGTGAAAAATTGAGGAACCCTCTTTAGTTCAAAATTTTATGAACTCATGAGACAGGTTCAACCCAAAGGTCTCAAATATAGAAGAACTTAATGATATAAATACTTTGGCTTTGGATCAACTTTTAGGAACATTGAATGCATATGAAATGAGTATAGCTACAGATAAACCCACCTCCAGGAGAAGCTTAATTCTACTAAAGAAGAAAATAAATGAAGATTATGAGCCCTGAAGGAAATTGAAGCAAATTGCGGAGAAGACTAAAGAAAGGACAGGAAAAGTACCTACAAGGTAAGATTCCCTTCAAATGCTTTCACTATGGCAAGATAGGTCATTTCTCAAATAAGGTCCACACAAGAAGAAGGACCTCGTAACTCTAAAGGTGAAGAGGAAGTACAACCAAAAAATAGAAGAAATGTCTTTATGTAAACAATGATGACTCCTCAAGACACCGGAGAAGTGACTCTTCCCCGCGGAAGATAAGGTAAATGACTCATGCTTATGGCCAAAGAGGATTCATGGATAATAAAATCACGTACCGATGATAATGAAGAAGAAGGTGGGTTGATATGGAAGGAGAATTGATCGGCCAGAATCGAAGAGATTGATAGACTCATACTTAAGAAGATAAAGCAAAAAAACAATTGTTGATATAGTCTGAGAAAGACAGTAAATAGCTTCCATCGAAGACTTTGGCTCCTACTAAAAGTGGAATTAGAAGAGGCAAAAAGAAAATCGAGGACATTCAAAAAACATTTATTGAAAAGAAGGCAATATGTAACCGAAGAAGAAGTAGTGAAAAACTAGGAAAGAGTTGGAGAAGTTTCCAGCCTTGTATAATGTAATATGTCAAGTATCAAACCTCTAAGAATTAGCTTGCCCATCTTTGAATCAAATAAAGGAATTAAAATTTGAAAATTGGTTTGGGTCATGAAGAGGGATCAAGTAGGGGTCAACCAAGAAACAAAGACTCCATCAAGTTTGCCAAATCTACAACCAATGACAACAAAACCCCGGTAAAACAAAGGCACAAGGAAGACAATCAACCGCCTGTGAGGGAGAAGAAAAAGGTGCCAAGATCAATCAGGAGAAAGAAATAATGCACTTCAGCCAAGGAAACTACCGCGATGGAAGAAATCAACTACTAAAGAAGACAACCATCTTCCGTGTACCAAGGATTTTCTATGATATTGTTTTTCCGTCAACTTTGGTCACAAAGTTTTAAACCGTTCTTTAAAATTTAGATATGAGGAAGCAAGACATCTGCTGCATAGATATCCGCCACAACAACGTAATCGCATAATCTAAGTAAAAACTCCCACAAATTGCAAATCACTTGATGGTATTAAAATGACATGCTTTTACACATAATAATCAAGCTTAGGACTCTTTAATCAACGAATCATGATGCTACATATATCATAAATATGGGCATAAAGCTGTTGATTGTCTCTTAAAGAACTACAAATCAGATTTTGATAATTCCTCACTAAAATTTCAAGTTTTGGAAGAATAAAGAAAGTGATAAGTGTGGATTAGTGTCGTCGGCTCAAAGACAAAAGAACTCCTCGAATATAGATAGTAGATGTTCCAAGAACATGGTTGGAGAAAAGGGATATGCTTCTTCTTATAAGCAAAATCAAAATAGAAAATGTGACCTCAATGATGAACCAAGTAAAAAACAAGGATAAAGGACAGGAGTTTAATTAATGGAAAAGGAGATTCTCAAAATGATCTTCCTATAGATGGAATGAAATACAATTCTATCCAATGTAAATGTGTGATAGAGGATGTAAAGAGGGGGTCCTTTCCAAAGACTGTAAGATGTTCATATAAACTCAGATATGGTGGCTAAAATCATAAGGACAACAATAATGTTGATGTTGAATCTTCCCCTACAAGTAAAGAAAAAGATTCAGAGCATTACTAAAAAGAAAGTTATCTTAGCATTTATCCCATGGAAGAAGTAGGAGAAGAATCATGTCATAAACAAGAAGCAGAAGTCTTGAAGGTTGAGAAGTCAAACACCCAAATCAAGTTCTTGGACAGTTCCATGATCGATAAATATTGATAGCCGAGATCACCAAATGACAAATATGGTATTGATACAATAAGGAAGAAATCAATTCTAAGAAACCTCCGACATGTGTCCTTCGGCCTATGAAAAATAAAAGCATGTATGAGAGTGGTTGTAGCGTTTTTCTTGTGATTGAATATGGCCATAAAATCCTTTTGGATTGTATGCATCATGGAAGAAAATGAAATTGCAGTAATAGAGATCAATGAGAATCAATGGGGAGATCCACATTGTTTGAAAAGCACGAGCTACTAATTACGTTAAAGGTGTCAAGAGGGACAACAACATCTTCAATAATAGCATTTTGTTTTACAAAATGATATACATGACATCCTCTCGAGATAAGAGGAAAGACCTTTGTCAAGGAAAGCTTAACTTCTTTAGGAACAAGGGGAAAATAGTCGAAGCAGAGGATAATGTTGATTGTGGGGAATCATCCAATTATGACAAGAAAAGGTTGGATTTAGTTGGAGTCCCAAGAAGAGAGGCGGGAGTAATTTTGAGATTCTACAGAGGATATAGCTGGAAGCAAAGATGAACAGGTCCAAGAATCAAAACAAAAATACTCCGAGTCAGATTAATATGAAAATACTCAGGCAAACTCAAATAAGCAGACAACTTCAAATTCCTCCTCCATAATCACCCAAAAGAATCATCCCCGCAAGTTTATAATTGGTGAAAAAGATAAAGGTGTACAAACCAGGAGAGAGATAATAAAAAACACCGAACAATCACATATAGCTTCTAATACATGCTGAAACCTAAGAATTTTAATGAATCTAGCAAAGATGACCATTGGGTTAAAGTAATGAATGATGAACTTGATCAGATTGAGAAAAACAACACGCGGGAGATGGTCTTCATAGTCCCGAAGGTAAAAATATCACTGTCCTGTTTTGATCTTTAAGAACAAGTTGAATAATCAGGGACAAGTTGTCGTGACCGTGACAAAAGATTGGTCCGTGAAAGGCCAGCTCAGATAGAGGGACTGGATTTGATGAAACATTTGTGCCTTTAGCAAGATTAGAAGCTATTATAGTGTTTCTTGCCTATGCTTGTGATGAAAGGTTTAAAGTCTATCAAAATGGATGTCAAGTCATCTTTCTAAATGGAAATTTAAAATGAAGAAGTCTATATGAACAACTGGCTCTAAACCTGGCCCTGCATAACCCTCGAATTAGTATGCAAGTCAAGAAAGGATTTATTGCTAAACAAGCCCCTCGCGGCCCTCGGTATCATAAACTAGGATACATATCTCAAAAGACAAAGGTCTAAGAGAGGAAACAATTGACAACAACCCATACATCAAAAATAGAGGATAAATTATTCGGCTCACCTGTTGGTTCATGATGACATCATCTCTGATGTACTGCTGGATTCATTGGTACAATGGCTCAGTTTCTTTTCCATGGAGCATGAGTTTGAAATGTCTATGATAGGTGAACCTGGCCATTCTTCTTGGTCCGCAACTACCTGGGAGGGTTCCGGAGGATGTTCATTTCAAGAAAAATATCTAAGAGAAATGCTGAAAAGATTTCCCAAATGGAAGATTCTAACCTCGCAAGTACACCCCATGGCCATCGATGCAAATTAAGAAAGGATGATGACTCTTCCACTTGATGTTGATCAAAGTCTATATAGGTCAAATGATAGGTAGTGGACAGCTGTACATCACAACATCCTCTCATCTGCACATAATGCATGTTGTTGGAATGATAGGAAGATATCACCTGACCTGCAACAGACATTTGCTAGCTGGCAAAAGCATTTAGGTATCTAGAAACAATGACTATGGCCTATGGTATCCTAAGAATTAGAATTTTCAATTATCGGTCTACCTACTCATGTGTTGATTAAGCTAACTGCATGGATGAAAGGAAAAGCACCTAGTGGAGGTGCTGCCTTCTTTAGGAGATTCCTCTATAGGCATGGTTGAGTAAAAAGAAAGGTTCCATTCTTTATCAACTACAGAGGCAGAAAGTACATTGTTGTTGCTACTTGTTGTGCACTCAGTATTATGGATGATTCAAACAATTGCAGACTTGGAGGTAAAATATACTGCACCTATCCTAATTCATTGTGATAACACTAGTGCCATCAGTGCATCTAAGAATCTTGTATTCCACTCCAAGACTACATATTCCCATAAAATACCATTTTCTCGGAGAACAAGTCACAAACTCCGATTGTTCCAGTCCATTACATTCCAACCACAGTAACAAATTGCAGACATCTTTACTAACCCCCTAGCCAAGCATTAATTCATTTGAATATCTCCCATGGTTGCGTCATCCCGTCTTCACACCTACTTAGAGTCCATCCCTAGGGGAGTTTGCACGATTGAACATCTACCACCTCCAAAAATAATGCAACAACCTGGATTATTTTCTGACATTGATGTCAAAGGGGAGAAAAGAAATTGTGTCCTGGTTCCTTTGTTTCCACTCAATTCCAAAGGGGATTGTTGGCATGTTTCCATGCATTGTATGCTTGTCATTGATGGCAAGTACGATTGTGATGGCTTGAGATAGGTATAGTTAATGTGCCGTGAGGGCACCTTAAGCATTTTGGGAAGATGAAGTATAAGCCCGCGAATACTCAGGAAGAGATAAAGAGGTGCACGAAGAGTGCAGAGTATGCATGTTTGTTATTAATCGCAAAGATCATGACCAACAACAAAACGATGATAACATGGTTAGATCAGAAGCTAAATTCCATTATGGGTATCAGAAACAAAGACTCAATTTATAAGTTCCAAATACCGAGAGTTGGAATAGTCAAGAGTCGAGACTCTCCAAAAAAGGAGTCCCGAAGTCACGAAAAGTGAAATGCCGAAATCCTGAAACAGTCACATCAACAAAGACTCCATTTTGGAGTTTCAAATACCGGGAGTTGGAAGATTCAAGAGTTGAGGCTCTTCATCATAGGAGTCTCTAAGTTGTGAAATGTGAAACGTCTAAATCCCAAAACAGCACATCAACAAAGACTCCATCCTGAAAGCCTTGATACCGGGAGTTGGAGGAGCCAAGAGTTGAGACTCTTCTGCTCATCAAGAGTCCCTAAGTTATGGGGTCAGGAACCAAATCCTGAAGCCAGATTACATCAACAAAGACTTCCATTTCGAGCTCTTACACCGGAAATTGAGGCTGGCAGAGTCAATCACCAAGAGTCTCTGCTAAAGTAAATGAAACAATCAAATCCCAAAATAGCATTATCAACAAAGACTCCATTCGGAGTTTCGATACCGGGAGTTAGAGGACTCAAGAGTTGAGACTCTTCATCACAGGAGTCCCGGTTCAAACGCGAATGTCGAATACCCTAGGATCATTCTGAATCTTACATGGAGTTTCAGAGTTCTGTGGATTGCAACTCTTGGAGAGTTTTAGATGCCTCTCAACAAGAATTTATGAGCATGAAATTTCAAATGCCTAAATGAAAATACCTTTGGTGTAGGTTTTACTGTGAGTTGGAGGTCGTAAAACACTCACCATGTGAATATCAAATGCCAAACAACTAAATGCATTTTGAATACCGGCCGCCAACTTAGTGGTCATGACCGGCAGGAGATGGAGGAAGGAGCTAGTACAAACAAGATCCCTTTCAGAAGGATCACTTACTTGGAGTGTCGTAAGACCTTCACCAAGTAGGAATGCCAAATGTGAAATTGTGAAAATCACTTTATGGATAAGCGCTTTGGTCACCAGCTTAGTGGTCGTGACTGCCGAAGAGGGCCGCAGCAGAAGAGTCAAGAAACAAGCTCCATTTTTGAGTTTGGGACATGGAGAGTCGAGCATGACTTCTTCAATAATCCCTCAAATGCTAAATGCAAAATGCGTTCAAAATTGGCCTCACCACAACCTATGGTCACATCGAATAAGGCTCAAGGGAGTATCTAACATGAAGCTAATCTCCATTTCGGAGTTTCGTGGATTGGGCATGGAGCGTAAAGAAATATTTTCATCAAGGATTCCGAAATGTCGAATTGCTAAAATGGGGAACTCAACACGAGACCCTATTCTTGTAATCCAACGATGTTGGAAACTTGGAAATCTTAATCAAGGGTCATCAGCTTCTGCCAGCTTAATCCATTAGTTACATTTAGTTGTCATGCATTTCTTGAGGTTCATGGTGTAACTTCTAGAAAGCACTGATGGTTTCTGCTAGAGGATTGGAAGAGACTTCATGGTGATCACCAGAGATGTATATCCTAGCCAGTCTACCAAGGGAATGAAAACCTGCTCATAGAGGCGCATTGATAGGTGGAAGAGCCGCTTGAAGCCTGTGAATCACAATAGAGAGGACGAGCTCCTGACCGTGATAGAGAAGATGAAGAGTCTCAACTACTTGAGAGGTTGAGGAATCTCAGTATAACATGTAGTGATGTTGGACACGCGGGGCAGACCACTAGAGAAGTTGAAGAGTCGAAATGATGTTCAGGCAGAGCACTCGACATGACTATAGCATGCAGAAGAATGGAGAGATGGCATGCACAATTTGCACAGAGAATATAAGTATGCATAATAAAGAAGAGATGGTTGTTGTCCACAGAGTGATTCAGTGTGTAGAAGGAGGAAGCAAAGGGGAGCCAAAATATTACTTAAGAGGAATGGTGCATTGGATGGACATGGCGCATTTATAAAATAGGAAGAAGAATACATGCAAGGCATGTGTGCAGAAGACAATGGAGGCGTATTGTGCAGGGCAGCAGAAAGCAAAATAAAGGAAGAGACCTGTAAGACATTGATGAGAATACTATATCAATTGCATAAGTTTTAATAGCAAAGATTGATATTTCAAAGGGTGGTAGGGAGGTGCTAGGAGGACTGGTGTCCCCTGTGAGTCTCATGGGTGCTTGAATGCATGTTGAGTTGTGAAGGGTTCCATTTGGTTTATGTTAAAACCAGTGGTGGCAGTGGTGGTGCAAGGGAGAACTCCGTTGTTCTTCTGGTTTTACAGTTGATGCATGTGTGATCGAAGTTGGTACCGCATCCAGCTTGCTAGGAACACTTTAATGGAGTTGTGGCTTCCTCTAGTGGGTGCGCAGAGAAACCAGGAGTTGGTGCTTCCTTCAGTGGGCGCAGGAGAAACCGGGGAGTTGGTGCTTCCTCTAGTAGGTGCCAGGAGAAATAGAGATAAAGCTCCTGCCAGTTAGTAGCTTGCAAACAAAGGTTGTAGCCTCACAAATGAGTTGGAGCTCACATGTATGATAATGCAGGAATGTAAAGACATTTCTATCACATAAATAAAGAAGAGGTTTTTACCCTTTTATGTGTCACCTGTGAAATATTTGCCTGTATCTCTATATGTGGAATGATGTTGATTGTTCTATTGATTACTTCCCTGTTTTATTGTGATTGTCATTGAGTGCGCTATAAAGAGTTTAAAATAAGCATAATTGTTTAGCACAGTAACAACCTGACCACCCCTCCTCTTAGTTTCCAACACTTATGTATGTGATCACAAAGGAGACACTCATCAGGATGTTGTCCGTAAGTACCATAATTATGACAAAGAAAATGTAATCCATTATGCAAGCCTTCCACTAGTGGATACATTACATTCTTGGAAGGAGACAATCATCCACACTGATCATAATCCACTACACTTCATGCAAAACCAAGGAAAAATTGTAGAATGACCGGGCTTGCATCTAAGAGGATCAACATACTTATAGCGGGCCCACCTCAACATCAAGTATAAAACAAGAAGTACCCACCGAGTTGTTGACTTCTCAGATGACCTCTCTAGTCGTGATATCTACAATGGTGCTAGACTCTCATGTTCACAAGACTCCTCTAAATGGCCTAGCCTCTATGAGACAGAACCTCACTTCTCCACCACCTACCAAATGTTGGGTGCCAACTCAAAGGGTCGCTGCACTCTTAGCATCTTCGATGGGTTGTTGTGTCATCTTAGGACATCTCATGCTCCATCAGCGGCACTTGAAGCTAGATTTGGGGAATCTTACTAATACTGGTATATGAACTTTAGTGATCAAAAAATCCAAGTATGCTAAGCAAAAAAATTTATTGTCAATCCTTGATGCCTTTGTCAATAAGTATATTTAGGGTCATGCACTACCTGTGTTTATTTCCAATAGGGTCCCTAGACACCCCTATTCCTACTCCTAAAAGTCAACGGGAATCCATATCAATATTCTACATGTCGGGCCTCCCATCCACCAATAGGGGAAATGACTGCATTTTATGTGGTTTTTGATATATTTTCCAAGATGGCGATTCTAGCCACCTCAAAGAAGAACATCACAACAGAGAAGCCAATGCCAAGCCTTCCTTTCTTTTGAATGAGGATGGGTACATTTTGGGGATCCCAAAACCATTATCTCATGCTGATAGTCGATTCCTCAAAATTTCATTCTCATTTAGCCTCCTCGGGTTACTCTTGGATACCAAGATAACAAAATCCACTTCCTTCCACCTTGATATGGATGGACAAACCGAGGTTGTCAATCGAATGATGGTCTTACATATCCTACGATGTAAAATTCAAAACACTCCTGCACATGGTATGAGAGTCTTCCCCTAAGGCTCCAGTATAGCTACAATTGGGCTCTCCATAGCTCAACCGGCTACAACCCCTTTAAGGTCAGGTTGGGATTCCAACCATTATCACCCATTGATATATCTCTTCTTGGTGTATCTTCATCGATAGAGTCCTCCTGCACTTAGACCGAGGAAAATATAGTAGCCAAATTTGTTGAATGGGTCCAAAACATCTAACAACAAGTTCAGGATATTCTTTATAAGTCTAATGCCAAGTACAAATAACACCATGATAAACATCGGGTACCACATAAGTTTCATGTGGGAGATAAGGTTTGGTTTCATTTACAGAAAGACCTCCTTACAAAACACCATAGAAATGTATTTCTACATTTATGTGTGATTGACACCATCACCAAGGTTGTGGGTGATAATGCTTTGAGCTCAACATTCCCCTTCCTTGGTCTTGGCTAAACTAGTCTCTCTCAACGGCTCTCCTTCTCGCCATATTTCCCACTCATTATTGGACACCCCATGAGAAGAGAAGTTGACACTAACATATTCAAACTCCTAATGCATGCAAATATGCATCCAAAGGATCATTGTGGGACACATAGATAAATGGAACTCAACAAAGGATCCATCTTTATCGAGTCATCAAAGCAGTGAAGCTCCCCGCATCAAGGCAAGTGAAGCCCAAATTCCACAAATTCAAATGTGAATTACCCTCTATCCGGGATGGGGAAATCACCACAATGGATGGAATCATCTTAAGGATGGAGGATTGATCGAGCTGATATCGGTGGCCACCCACTCCATTCCAATGGCTCAAAAAACAATTTTCCAACTTAGTATATTTTCTAGTTTTTCGGTTCCTCGACCCTCTCGGCCGCTTTGAGGTCTTAAACAACGCTTTCTTTTGGGATTTGAATTCTAGGTGACTATCTAAAATAACAAACCGGCCACTAAAAAATTCTGCTTAGACCTTTCCAACGGGCCAATGCAAACGTAAAACAAAGATCAGATGAAAAGTTGCATAATTCCAAGAAGTTGATGTACCAACATACCCAAACGGGCCCATATGACTTTTGCACTCCATCTCCTAGGGTTAGGCTTTGGATGTCTAGGGCCTTGACATTCCTCACATTGTAAACAACTCGCACACTAAAATCCATCTTCCAGGAATGAGCGAACTCACATCTCTTCTCAGTGTTAAGCCGCCACCATTCCAGCCAGTTTGTTTTCCGCTGCATTTCATGTTTCTGCTATTTCCTTATATTGGAATAGAAAACCAAATACCGATATCTATTATTTTGTGCTAAGCATCTTTTAATAATCTATATCATTTCTGGCTCTTCCTATAAATTGATCATTTGGGGAACTAAAAATCCTCCCATTAGGAGGCTCTAACTAAACTGATCTTCGAAGAAATAACTGGCTAATGCATACATGACTCAAATATGAACATCACAGTAATTGTTAAGGCCATGGGAAATGAAGGAGAACAATGTGTTGACGTAAAGGGCCCATGTGATCACACTGGATGTCCACCCTTATGTAATGTATGTAAAGTTGAGAAGAATATGGTTGTATGAAAAGGAATAAAGAGATGATCATAATACCTTTCCCACATGGGATAAAATCCAAATAAATAAAGAAATGGAGGAGAGACGAACTGGAGAGAAGTTGAAGCATTGGGGATGCTTAACCTTCCAGTTATTCCCCTAGTCAACTCAACATTCTATATATTGTATCCCCACAATGGGAAAGGGGTTTTTTGGTTGTGAATGATGCCTAAGAGGTTGCCCATATGCTACTATGATACAAAGCTAGAGAGGCTGTAATTTTCCCATTGCTGAATAAATAAGAGGTTGGATGAAGCCAAAGAATGTTGGTTTTCCATCTTGGGTTTCCAGGATAAATAATCTGAGTCTATGTGTGATGATTATCATGGTTATGTTTCCTTAGGGAATGCCATAATGTTTCTCACAAGAATTAATGGTCACAAGCTCCATATTTTAGAGACGATAAATTCATATTGCTATTGTATGGGCTTATTTAATATTAATTTGGTTCTTTGTGGGTTAATACATTAGACTAACAACACTTTAATTGTAGTCGTGCAATGAATTTAGAGGTTGGAAATCGATGGCCCTCCTGTATATGTCATCAGTCCATGGATGATTTTAGGGGACAAATTCCGCTCATGTGTTAATTTTTCATGTTTTTCCCAAAACTATTCACCAAATTCCTGTGAGGATAAAATTATTTTACCTTAAAAATCGCCAACATTTATACTCCAACTATATAAAATTTTAGAAATTGAATATTTTTACAAAAAAATATTTGCCAAAACATTCTATAGTTGGCATATAAATGATTAGTAAGATTCACTAAGATTTCTAAGATTTTAAAAATAAATTTCCATCCTTAAAATCATCCCTATCTAAATCTCGACACATAATGTGGCATGATAAATATAACCAAAATTAAATTATTCTTTAGGTATTTTACATCCAGATCCTAGGTGTAACCACTGAAGCACACTATTTGTTATCATGGATACCCGAATCCCAGTTGAGTTTTATTTGCACTCATATTCAAACACAAGATCCAACGAGTGTTTCGAGCCAGTAGTACACCTACACTATAAACTTCAAATCATGATAAATGATGGATCGGTAAAAGTTTATAAACCATATTTTTCAAGTTAACTTGGTAAATGGGGTATATTTTCCATCGAATATGAAAAATACTTTGTTGATGTAGTCCACCTTTCTCTTCGAACTTGGTCCAAAAAATCAATCTTGAATGAAAAGCGATTTGAATTCAAGTTTAACCAATAAAGCATTGAAACAAATTTATTTATGCGTGTTATTGATTGGTTGATTGATTTTCGAAAACAAAAATCTAGAGAGAATGCTAATTTTGATTTATTTGATTATTTCTAACTTGCGGACCAGAAACATGAACAACCCCAGAAGATTGAAAAATATTACTCGTGTTCGTGGACCAATTGGAGACGAGATACTTTCAAAATTATAGATCAAATGCAACATAAAATCTTTTAATAGAAATGGAGGAGGATTTTATAGCAATATTATTATGAGAAATAATTGAAAGTTTTTCTCAATAATTTGTTTTGCTAAATTATTGAGATTGTTGTAACAAGAAATTCTAGAATCTTGGAACAAAAAGTAAGAATAGAATAATATACATTAAGATCTTTCTAGGGAATAGCTAGGGAATAGGGGTTGGAATTTTTTTAATCAAACTATATAGGATATATTTTTAACACTTTTTGTAGTTGGAAATCCATAACTCAAATATGTGCATTTATGTTAAGTTTTAGGAAAGGATTGAAGATTTCATGGTTGGAAATATTGGTATAGTAATTGTATATTTTTATCAATGAACTGTTGAATTCCCATACTATATTTGTTTGAGAACCACGTGAATTATCATCCTCTACATTTTGTAATTGATTGGTTTTGAATTTATATCGGAGAAATTTTACTTTTATATTGTTTTTCTGTAATTTTTTTGATAGAAGTATTCAAATACATGATACATTATCCTTTTTGTCGGGTAACTAATTATTTGAAGGGATTACGATATTTTATTTGAGGGTACTAATTACTTGATTTAGTGAATTATTTCTTAAATCTTGTGATTTTTCTTCCTTCGATGTCTGCAAACATTAAATTAGTCTAGGATATTTAGTGTTTTATATTAATTAGATTATCTATATTTTATTTACTTAGATTATATTAATGTTAGGTCGTGTATTTTCTCTTTTAATTGAATTCTCATTATATTCAAAGAAAACTTCAATGTGGAAATTGGGCCCACATATTGGTGGATATTACCATACCAAATGAGTATAGGGTCTGATTAAACTTTGATCAAGGATACATCCCTATTGTAGGGAAGGAATGTTTCCACCACAACAATTGTCATTTTAGAAGGAGGTCCATGTTTTGAATGGAAGGTAGAGGATCACGAATATATAATCCACCCATAACAACTCCCACACCTTCTCAGAAGGGACAAACCACTACACAAACTAGAGAAGTTTCACAAATATCACAACACTATGAATTAGTAATATCAGAACAATTAGTTTAGTTACCTCAAACATTAGAGTTAGGATCACAAAACATACATGTTACAACATGTCAATCTATATCTAGTGAAAAAATAATAGCATTGGAAGGTTGGTTGTTCAATCGTGGAATAGATCAAGCACAATTTTCATGAGTTCTTACATGAGGTCAGAGGAAGTAACTTGATCAATCCCCTATTGAGTTTCCTATTTCAAAACAAGGTAAATATCCCAGATAGGAACAACTAGGTAAGTCTGAACAAATTTCTGAAGAATTATTAGGTTCAATCTTATCTCAAGTAGTACAAGGTAAAGCTTATTTAATTGAATCAACTATTGCATTGTCAGGGGGTGAAGGAAAATCACCATCTCCACCTGAGATTCCCCTAGACTCTCCACTAGGTCCTCCTCAACAATCACCTCAGTGAAGTCCACAACACACTCCTAGAGCTTCACAACCACCAAGTCCAAGAGTATCTCCATCATCGCCCCAATAGATGGTTGGTCAACAACCAAGGAGACCACGGTTAGCATGAAAATAAGTGTTTGTACCTAGACAACAACCTGACTTACCCAAACATCCCAGAAAAGTATCTACAAAAATTTGATCCATACAATAAAGAATCACCAAAATAGATCATTTTATTTTAGTTGTTAAAATATGATGAATGTTGAGAATGAAGATGTAGTTTGCGAACTTTTTCCTTTTACATTTCAAGGAAAAGAATCGACATGGTAGTGTTCTCTTCATAAAGATACAATTTTAAGCTAGAATGATTTTGAAACTGGTAGTGTTCTCTTCATAAAGGTACAATTTTAAGCTAGAATGATTTTGAAACTACTTTTATTAAGAAATTTGGTGAAGATAAAACACCTTTTACTTTAGTTTTAGAACTTTCCATAATTAAAATGATTAAAAAGAAAAATTAAAGACTTTAATCCATGCTTTTTTACATTAATAAATAAAATTCTTGAAGATTCAAAGCCTACTGTGAATGTCCTCATAGAATTTTACACTATAGCTCTTCCTTCAAGCATTGTTGTTTTTGTGAAAAGGGCTAGTAAAAGTACTTGAACTGAAACTATCCAAACTAGAAGTAATAATTCTCCCTCATCTACCTTAGTATCTCCTTCTACTTCCTATCATGCACATAAAACTAAAACTTCTTCTAGTAATAAAACTAGCTCCAATGTTGTAAATCCATTGAAATCATAGATAATCTAGAATATATCATGGTAGAGGACATGAAGAAAATGAAATACATTTCATTCCTTTGAATCATCTAAAATGAACACAAACCAAAGAACAAGCACGTAGGCACTAAGTAGTAATCATGAGAATAATAATTCATCTCTTGGAGAAAAAGATAAAGGTCAAACCTCCTCAAGTTCTCTATGTAAAATAACCAAATATAAATGTTGAAATAATTGAAGAAAAGTTTAATTAAAATACTCCACCATTCTTATTAATATTTGAAAATTTTAATCAGAATGTACATAATTGTTTGGTTGATTTTGGCATCTTCTGTGTTATATCTTTTATATTCAGAAGAAATTGAATGCGAGCTCTAATAAAATATATATCTTAAATTGTCTAACTTGGATCACACTAAAATGTTAATGTATTAGGTGATTTTTTAATTGGAGAATGACTTATATTAATCTAGTTGTAGAAAATTCATACAAAATTGTCATCCCGACACTCGGGAAACTAGACCATGAACAAAGGAATAAGTATTCATTCCATTGATTCTAAACCAAGTTTCTTCTTATACCATGTCTAGCTATATAAACATTGTAAATAAAAATATGAAGTCTACTAGAAGATATGACATATTTATTGTTTTCCATCATTATGCAAAAAAAAAAAAAAGAAGTACATTTTATTCATTAATCTAATGAGTTTTCCTTGGGATCCTGATGTGGCTTAGGATTCGTTGGTGTGGAACTATTTGGCATCATTGTTGTCATTACAGAGCTTGAAGGCGGGAGTCGAGCCAAGACTGATCGCAGAAGTTGGTGGAATTCATCCAATTGAATTTGAACGGTGTTTTGAGCATCCTCTCCGGGTTTGCAACATTTGTCCCAATAACGTCTGAGGTGTCAGATAGTTCCAAATTTCTTTGTATTTTGTTTTGTGACCTCTCGAGCTACCAATGTATGGAACACAGTTGATAATTTCCTCATCCACCTCAAGCTGAACATTAAGCTCTGTTACATATGAATTTCTTTTTCCATGTCCTCCAGGTGTGCCTAAACATGTGGTGGGGTTGCCACATGGAATTTTTTCATCATGACCTGGGCATCATGCTACACATGGGTACTAGAGGTCCCCTCTCTTGTGTTGTTTCTTGGTGGCTCCACTGGTGCACCTCCCCCTCACCTGTATCCACATTGGTATCCTCATTGTGATGCCATTGAACCAACAATTCTCTCCTCGAAGATGAAGCTTATCTAAATCAGATATAGACATGGTGTCTGCCCACAGTACACGTGACTATCGCAATTGTTTTCTTCTAAGCCAATCCAAGATGCATTTCCTTGGATTTCCTCAAGTTTCATGTCGTCCTGAAGAGAAAACGCATGCGGAGTTTCTTTATCTCGAGCCTTCCACATTTTGTCTTTGTAATTCTTCTCTATAGCTATCATCCTGAAGAGAAAACCCATGTCGAATGTCACTTTCCATAGCCTTCTCCATACTTGCATGACAAATAAGGCTGGAGGGTTCAATGTCCAAAGCACATGTGCATTCTCAAGTTGCATTAATTTTTCATTGACAAGTTTGGGATGGGCATCTGTGTTCTCATTATCAAGGTGCTACGTGAGAGGGTGTGGTGGGCTCATCTATACCAGCTTGTGGGTCCACGGGTCATTGGGATCACAATCCTCGAGATCCCTTTCTCCCATCCATTGATCCTGATTATTTTTAGGAATGAAATGAAAGTAGAGATATTATAATGAAATACATATAAATATTTCCGTAACAGAGAAACAATAATACATGATTTCATTAATGAAAAGAAATGTACAGAGACTATAAAAGTATAGGAGAAAAGACTCGGTAGAATGGTGGAAACCTATCTCTAAGAAGAGATGTGATACTACTTTATTCAAGTAATAAGATTATTATTACAAATGAGGCCCAAGACCTTTTAACATTAGTAAAATCCAAAACCCTAACCCCGAAGATGAAAAGCCAAAAGGTTTCATTCAATGGGGTATTGATAATAACTCTGTGTAATATACTAGATATAAAAAGCATGCAAGTAATGTAAAATAAAATGCTAGAAATGCATGTTAATAATAGTAATATAACCAGGCATAATCTCCACAATAACACGTAAATAATATGAGAACAACAATGTAAAATAACACTTGATCTCGTAGCAATGTTCACTCTGGCCTCTTTCTGAGGGGAAACTCCGGGCAATGAGCAGCTGATTTTCACAATAATATCCAAGCTTAGGGTTTTCATAATTTCGAACCTTATTTATATTAAATATGCCTATCAAGAGAAGCATCTAGAGGAAGATCCTAGAAGCGGAAGCTTCTATTGGTCTTCTTACATCTGGCTTTATTCTATTTTATTGAAAGGTCTTTTATTAATATTGACCTTTCATTATATCCTAATATATTTCTCTACCTATGTGCTTAGGACCCTACTGATGTCCACCCTCTAAAAACTCTTGTCCTCAAGGCTTGAGATGTGGAAATTGCTGCAGCATCGGTAGCTGGTTCCTAAGTGGCATCCTCACTGAGTTGTATCTTTCCACCTGACTAGCACTTCCTTGATGGTCCTCTCACGCAGTGACACCTACACTGTCCAAAATTCTGCTCGGTCAGAGTCAAATGGATCCTTCTTCAACAATCCTAGGAAGGTTGGTTTGGACTTGGCACCTGGTTCCAACTATATTCTTCTTTAAGCATGAAACATGAAAAACAGGATGTGAAGCTCAATGATCAAGGTGAGCTTAACTAATAGGAGACTTGTCCCACATGCTTGAGAACTATATAAGGACTATAAAATTTAGGAGCAAGTTTATGATAATGTTCAAATTTGAGGTAAGTTTGTTTGTATGGTTTCCAAATTTCATAGAAACACTTGATCCCTCTTCTAAATTGACGCTCGTGAGCTAATTTTGATCCGCTTTGTTTCTTCATGTGATTCTGTATGCCATGACTACAAGTTCTCTTTGAGGGTATGGATAATATCCTCTCTGAATTGTAAGTGTTTGGTCAACCACTGACCTTCTCGAGGTACTCCAAAGAAGTGGCTTTAGAGAGAGAATTGAAGTTGGCTTCTATCCATATACCGCTCTAAAAGGAGTCATGTGTGTAGTTGTATGGTAGGCAGTGCAAGCACTCACCATTTAGCTAGGGGTAACCATTGAGCCTCCATTGATTTTTCTTTTTAGGAGGGAAAACATCTCTTTATATGTTTCCAAACATCTGTTGGCAGCCCCTGCTTGACCACTGCACTGGGATGATAGGTTTTGCTAAGATGCAATTGGGTGCCCATATACTGCTTGAACACAATTCTTGCCAAATATTGTTTGTGAAAGTTGGGTCATGAACATAAACAGCTAGAGTGTGGCATGACATGAATCATGAAGACCTAGTCCATGAAAATTTGAGCCACCATTGATGCAATAAATGGGTGTTGAAGCGCACAAAAATCAGCATACTTGGAAATGCAAGTGACCCACAAACCACTACCATTATGACTGATTGATTCCCGGATTTGGGTAAGCCTGCAATAAAGTCCATAGAGATATCCTTCCAACAGCAGTGGAATCGAAGGTTGTAGTGTGCCCGAGATTTGACTATTTCTCCCTTGCTGTATTGACATCACATTCAATCATTGAAATTCATTTGATGTCCTATTTCCATACCATCCTTAAAAGAACATTTGACCACATAAGCCTTTGGGTGAACCCTGAGTGCCCTGTTATGGGTGTAGTATGAAGCTCATAGCAATCGCGTGGATTTGAGCTTGATTTGTTTACTTAAATACAAATGCCCTTTGTAATTTCAAAGCTCATTCTAGAGCCAAGAGTACACTGGGAGTTTGAGCATTGGTCCAACGTTTGGATCGGGATGCAAACTTTGGGATATTGTAGCCATCTTAGCGACAGTTTGGAGCGTAACTGTACAATGAAGGAAAGAGAAAAAGGGATCCTTCTTCTCTATATATTTTTGGGACAAGAACCAACCACATTGTATTTGCGTTTCTTGTAAATGATCCCATAATTATATCCAAAGAGTTTAGTCACCAATTTTTGTTTCTCCCGAGGAGGTAAAAATGTACAACCTGCAGCACTTGAGGCTTTGATGGTCTATCTTAATTCTGTGAAACATTTTGCTCCAAGAGATGAGGGCTCCACAGATCAACGACATGCTGCATTAGCCAACATTTCTAGATGGGTTTGCCTGTGACTGCTTCAGAGGCAGTTTCTTACAGGGACACAAAGGTCTGACCTCCTACATAAGGGGACAACACCCATTCCTTCTCCCCGAGTAATCACATTCCAACACAAAGGTCTGGTGAACTGTGAAGGGCCGTGAACCGGAGGGTGTACATGGCCATCTCAAGGCTCTGGTGCAAGCTCTTGGAGGAAGCAGGAGTCCAAGGAAGAGTTCTTTTTTTAGGAGTGAAGTGAGAGGTGCTATAATCTTCCCATAATTCTTAACAAAAATGCGATAATAATCCCTGCTACCTAGGGGAATCCATACAATAATGCAATCTTTTGAGAGTCTCTTTGCGCACTACCTTGCATAGATTCAATATTTTTAGATTCCACCTTGACACCATCCTTGCTAACCAGATGACCTGCGATTTCACCTTCATGAGGCACCAAAAGAAGATTTAGAATGTTTCCTGTGAAAAGTTGGTACGAGAGTAGATGGAGAACCTCATCCACATTAGAGTAAGATCATTTTGTCCCAGTTTTCTATAGATGAGGATATCATCAAAGAAAAACTAAGACAAAATGACAGAAAAGGGATCGGAAGACATGATTCATGAGGCTTTGGAAGGTGGAGGGGTGATTACACAAGCCAAAGGGCACATGACCAAAATTCATAGTATTCTCTATGAGTTTGGAGGCCATCTTGGGAATGTCCCATTTCTTTCATATATATATGGTGATAACCCAAGTGAAGATCAAGTTTAGTAAAGAATTGGGTGCCACCTAATTCATCCAGGAGGGTCATTGATGATAGGAATGGAAAATTTGTCTATAATGGTAAGTTTGTTTAGGGAACAAAAGTAGGACACATTCGCCCTCCAAGAACCTTATTTTGAGGACCAAGGACTACGTGAGAAGAGTAAGGGCTCAATGAAATGCACAATGCTCTTGTATTTCAAGGAGTTCCCGGACCATCTTCTCAATTTCATTTTTGTGAAAAGCAAGTGGCTATATGGATGTGAATATTGGGAGGAAGGCTTCCCAAAACTAGAGGAATGGAATTATCAAGGAATACCACTGGAAGGAGGGAGTCTCTAGCCTATGGAGAAAATGACTCATTTGATGTTTATAAAGGAGGGCTTGGAGGTCTTGGGTAGCACCCCTGAGGGTGTCTCAAGGTTTGTATGGAGCTGAGCTGGGCAATGACACCCAATGACATTTTGGAGCAGCTTTTCCAAGGAAGGGAACTAATGACCAGTGGAACCAACATGCCTTGGAATTTATATTGGTGGCCTCTCCTAGTCGAATTGTATGGTTAATTCCTTAAATCCATGAGAATGGGACTCCAGCTGGGCCTTAGCCACCAAGACTCAACACAACAAGTCACAACCGCCATGTCGATAGAAAACATATGGGATTTTAGGTGGTACTACTCCATTTGGAGAAGCACATTTTCACAAATGGGCCTCCACATTCTCTCATGGAATCACCATCACAAATCACGGATTTGGAAATCAAGTGACGGTGATGGATGTGTGTAGTAATGAGCTCTTTGGGCAATGGCATGAATAAAATTATGCGGCTTCCACTCCTCAACCAACGAAGGAAATCTTTGATGCTTGTTGTAATCCAATTAACTTGAGGGTTTGGGGAGGGAGTAACCTAGTGAGAGCATTGAGGAAATGACCGGGGCCCAATTTCGTGAGGGTCTGAGAGAGGGGTTATGCTAGTGATGTCAAGTGACTCAGACACAATGGGGAGTTTCAACATCCTCTCCAAAATATCCTCAGAGATGGCCATAAAAGATTTTTTGTTCCCTATAATTTAAAAATTCAAAACATTTGTCATCACAATTATAACAAAGTCCTTTGAGTTAGCTGCCATCCATTTCATCCCCCGTCAATTTTGGATCTTTAATGGGGTGGAGGGAGTAATGGGATCATGGGTTTAGGGTGCGGGATAAAGGAGGGTTTTCAGTTTGAGAGGATAAACTTGTTGTGCTTCTTTATCCTTTAGTAGCCTCTACCTAACTCAAGGTCGAGCCATGAGGACATGGGTCTAATGCACATCCTTGAGGCCACCGGATAAAACACTCAAAGAAAGCACTGGCCATTCCTCCTTGCTCAAAATCCAAAGCCAAAGGAAGCTATGAAGTCTCTACTATTCCTGATTGTTTCAAATTCGTCAAACGGCCCAAATGGTTGTGCTCTCGCAAGCGCTCATAAATATCTACCACAAATTGGGTCCAAGCAATATAAATTTTGATTTAGAAGTTTTCCTTTCTCCATTACTACCATTGCCAACGCTCTTGATCTAGATGGAGAACACCCATATAGGAGTTTGGGCAAAGCCAATCAGAATGTCGAGCAAAGAGAAATAATGTTCCACTAAGCACCTAACCAGTGGGGTCCGAGCCAAACAATTAGTTGTAATTATATACTCCTAGTCTACATATACTGGCTGAGACATTTCTTTCATTTTGGATCATCTTGTATTTTAACATTTAAGTGTGGTAAAAGGGGGTTTCCCCCTCCAAGAGGCTTAATATCTGAAATTCTCTCTTCCAAGGCATTGAGTAATTTCTATTTTGAGGTTTTTCTATGATATAATGATATTCTGGTTCTTAACATATGTACTGTGAGCTCTGCCCCTGGGCTCTGATGCTACATCCTGAGACAATCATGGAATTTTCTTACCATAACATTTTTATACAATGTTTCATAAGGAAAGTCTTGGAGGATATTTAGTAGATGGATCAAGGCACGCTAGTAAATTTCATCTCCGAGGGCTCATATAATTTCAGATACAAATTGTAATATAGGGTTATGGAATCACCCTCAATTGAGTCACTGCGAATTTTCTCACAAAAAAAATTTGCAACGCTTCTAATTCCTAAACTCCAGAGGATATTCGTAGAATTATAAGGTATATGTGGTAGAAATTTCATCTCCGGTCATCAGTAATTGGTGATACACCCTGAAGATAGGGTATCTAACTAGTCCTATTGACTATCTCTGCTAGGTGTTCTAGGTAAATCAATCATAAATTCATCCCAATAGAAGATCCAAATTGAGTGAGACTTAGTTGCATTGGATAGTGGATTATCCTGTAGTATTTTTGGCACGAAGCTCTACAATTTTAAATCAATTATCTTGTGTGAGGCATGCTATACAAGTGAGATATCCGAGAAAGGCCAAAAATCAATGTTGTGGGAAGTTACCATAAAATCCTAATTTGGCATCTAATTTTAATTTAATTCGTGGCATTGAAGAGAAGAATCATCAGAGACCTACAAAAAAAAAATTTATACCCAGAAGGGTCATACTTGGGGAGACAAATAAAAGGAAGATTGTCTTAGAACCACCCTCAAAATCAAAACTCTAAAGTGATATTTGGCCGACATGCCACCAAAAAACGGAACCTCTACACCAAATAAGCTCCAGACAATCCTACTTGACTCTTTGGATGAGGGTGAAGAAATGCTTAGGGACATAAATGATTTTACAAAAGAAGATAGTACTTGTTGGACACACTCTACCACATTTAGAGGGGTGAAATGGAGTGGGGAATCCTTCCCAAAACTTCCTCTTACACAAAACTAATTAGTTAGCATTTGACATTTTACTCATTACTCATTAATGTCATTATTAATCAGCTTAGATGTGAATACATATCAACAACATATATCAGCAATATATCATCAAATCATCTCCACAAGGAACACAAGGAACAAGATGTATGTACAATTTTCTTTTGCCATGGACTCAACCAGGGTTTTTCAACAACAACCTAATAGAGTACAACTCCTACAAGATAACCAGGCCCATATGCAGACTTAGCTTACATTCTCAGCAATTAACCCATGGATGGAGGCAACAATCCTCAATGTGATATCAATATGTACCCATAAACAAGAGCATCAACCATGCACCAACCTCAGGCTACAACCTCAGAATCAACCTGTACCATATAAAACAAGTGCATCCAACCATGTACCAAGTATATACCAATCATGTGTCAACTACTCATGAACAATGACTCATCAATATGTACCAACATCATCAACTATACACCTCATGTATGTGCCAACTCATCAACTACTTGTCTCAACCATGACTAGTTTTGGATTAGTCAACAACCCCGACTTGAAATAATCATAACTTTGTACCTGTACTGAATACAGATATGAAACTGATACACAATGTTCTTCAATTTTTTTTATGCAATTCCTCCAAGTGACACTACTTGGAACCTCTCAGAAAAGGAGTTATAGCAAAAATGGCATACCTTGCTGAATTCTGGCTTATTCTATAGAGAGACCTTGTAGAGCGTGCCCCGCACAAAATATTTGATGAAATTATTTGAAACTATTACAGAGCATACTAAAGACTGTACCCTAACCAACACATTTTGTCTCACTGAATTTGGATCTGTCATGAAAAAGTTATGACGTTTTTACCCGAAACACCTGATTTTGACTAGTTTCAGGACTAGCCACAAACCCTATTTTCCACGGAGTATACAACGACCCACAAGATGAATTAACCATGGATACTTGGCTATGTTTTCTTACTTGCATAGCAATTTCAAGATCTGAATCATTATAGAAAAAAATTTATAGTGAAAATGGTGAGATGACCTGTAAATAACATACCTTAGAAAGCACCATCAAAAGAATTTATCCTTCCTTGCATTTAGGCCTTCGTTTCTTCACTTTCCTCAGAATTTCCACTTAGATATCCTTGGTTACCTCAGTCACCTATAAATCTTCAATATCCTCAAGTGTTCCACACCAAAAATGCTCAAGAAGCTCTCACAAGAAGCTCTGCATCAATACTCCAAAATATATTCCCACAAGAAGCTCTCCATTGATCCACAAAAAGGATGATGTACAAGAGACCATTGCTATATTATTTATACTTTCATCCTTTAGGTAACTTAACCCATTTTTAGGTCACTTAACCCATTTCTAGGTCACTTAACCTATTTTCCTTATTTTAGGGTTAACCACATTCCATAATAAAAAGTTCTCCAATACTTTAACATTTAAATATTCCTTCTTGATTTTGTCACCTTACTTTATCATTTCTTGATTTTGTCACTTCTCTTGATTATTTAAATAATCCACCTTGAATTTGTGACTTTAAATTATCATTTAAATAATATTAACCCATTTCTAGGTCACTTAACCTATTTTCCTTATTTTTAGGGTTAACCACTTTCCATAAATATTCCTTCTTGATTTTGTCACCTTATTTTATCATTTCCTGATTTTGTCACTTC
>SNQJ01S0088407.1:0-18590 GCA_010110895.2 Picea sitchensis
ATGCTTAAAGAAGGTTATAGGTGACAAGATCCTAGTTCAAACTATATTTCCAGAACTTGAGGAGGAAGGAAAAATCATATTGGAGCCTGAAGCCATCACTAACACAAGAATTCGCCAGCTGAGGAATAGATCCATTTCAGAGTATCTCATTAAATGGAGGAAACTATCGACTGAAGATTCCACTTGGGAAGACGAGTCTTTTATACAAAAGCATCCAGAGTTACTCAAGCATTGCAGACAACACTTATCTCAAGGGGAGGGGCATGTTAAGCCCTAAATAGTGGCTCATTACCCCTTAAATATTGGGGCATATTACATTAGTAATGTTATTTTATTTATGTCGGATTTAGTCCATTAGTTGTAATTATACCTCCTTGTCTCCTATATATACCAATGAGACATTTTCATTTGGAATCATCTTGTATTTGGACATTTATGTGGTCATAAGGAGGTTTCCCCCTTGAAGAGGTTTATTATCTGAATTTCTCTCTTTTTCAAAGTGTTGAGTACTTATTCTGAGGTTTTTCTATGCTATATTGATATTTGGTTCCTAACACTTTGTAAGATAAAGTTTACCAAATATGTGCCATAGAGGAGAATGACTCAATCCTCCCCAACAATGGTGCCAAAATGTTATCGCGGGATTTTTACTTTTGCAAATCCCTACAAAATATCCCCAAATCTTGTGTAAAAATGGAAGAACCTACAATTGTCACCTTAGTAAGAACTTCCCATGTTTTAGTGATGGAATAGGTCCACCACAAGAGAGGATTATGTTGTGACCTCAAGGGATCAAATAGCAAGTTTATTATCCAAGCCTACTATTGTAATCTAGGGAAAAGTAGGGGAATGTTACCAGTAGTTCAGTACACAAGAAAGCCTAGAATCACATATATATACATATATAGAGAGACATACACAAAGTAGTGGAATCCCAAAGGACATCCTTTATTAGATATATGATTCAATACAACACAATGGATTCTCGTTCTTTGATACGTACTTGTCTATTTATACCTACATATTCAGTAACCATGAAGTTGAAACTACTTAATTGCCTGGGTTGGTAAATTAGAAAAACTATCGACTGACTTATAGTTTTAACTTCAACAGACGACCAACTAACTCCTAGTCAATTGTCGGGTCTAGTCAACTAGCCCCTACAACATCTCCCCCTACCTCAATTTCTTTCTCGTCCTAAGCGAGAGGGGAGTAAGACAAAAAATTATTTTACATTGATTGTTTATAAATAGAAATGATAAAAAGACAGAAAGAAGAGGAACTATAGCCAAAACAAAATTATGCTTGATAGGATTATGGAGCCATATTCAATTGTCCTGCTAACCCGAGATCTTTGCCGCTAGTCGAGTCGATTGTGTCCTTTGGTATTCTTTTTGTACTAGCTTCGAAGGAAGTCTGTAGGATGTTGGGAGATGAATGTTACAGATGTTGGGTGAAGTCCTGCCATGCATTGATCGACTAGTGTGCTTCCAAACCTACTACCTTGATGGGTGCAAGCAAGTTTACTTTGTCTAATATTTCTGCTTATTGTACTATGGTCGCTTTTGGGTCAATTTGTTGTTCCATCTCTTGAATATTTTCTTTGAGCTACGCGAGGGGAATTACTATGATTTCAGTTTCCAACTGTACTTTGTGCCCTTCCTTATATCATTCTAGTTCTTGTTGTGAGAGTTGTGACTCTACTTATTTTTATTTTTCTAACTAACTTGTGAGGGCCTCTTTGATCATGATTTTAGTCATCATATTTCTGGTCTTTTCTATGTTTTTTACTGCAACTCTTGTATTCTTCCCTTGCTAAATGAATTTGCAAAGTAGATTGGTCAGTCACTTAACACTGAGTTTAGCATTGTAACATGCTTGGTGACTACTTCCACATTTTGTCAGAGTCATTTAATATTGTTGTATTCTATCACCATGATGGTGGTTGTATGTTCTTTGATTCTTTGATTATCAGTCCTTGCTACGTCGTATTGTTGTTCTATATCTTCCTTTTCCTTTTAGATACATTCAAATTGTTGTTTATTTTTTGTATTAGTTGTGATTAGACTTTCGACAAAGTCTTTAAAACCCACCAAGGGGCTCTCCATTTCTGGAACTTTCTAAGTTCCTAAATGCTTGATGACCTTCTCTCTGCATTCTTGTAGAATTTTCTTTTGATCTTCCTTTTATTGTTGAAACCTGACTTCCTTCTTTAAGAACTTTCTTCCACCTCTTTATTGATTCTTTTGTAATGACTTGATGTAAGTTGAAGAGGTGTTGGTCAGATAATGATGTCGGGTCAAGTGTATATTGGACAGTTGACCCAAAGGTGTTGGATGATCAGGTCACTTTAAAAGTAATTTGCGAAGATTTATTTTTCTTACCCTTTCTTGATGTTTTTGTTGGCTCCCCATCCTTCTCTTGAGCTTGTGTTGCAGGCCTGTGACTCTGATCAACCTTTTCCCTTACTGTTGTTTCCTTCTGCTGCATTTTCTTTATTTTTGTCTATAGGGAAGAATGTTGATCGTACGTTGGATCTTGTATTGTATCCTTATTCAGAGAATTTTCTAGGAAGGGTTACTCTCTGTGTTCCTATTGTTGATGTTGTCCTACTTATGTGGGAACGTCGGTCGTGATCTCTACTAGTCCTAATTCATAAGTATTATCAATCTGGGTGGTGATTTCCTAGAGGTTGACTTCGAGATGACAGACCGGTTGTTTTATATGTTCAAATGGATGGACTGGTTGGATTGGTATTTTATCGATCAACTCATGTTGTTGTGTAATTTTGACTAGTTGAGCCGATTGGATTGGTATTTTTTCAACCGACTCAATTTGCTCTGTCGGTTTATCTCAATCTCCTCGTCAACCAACGTAGATGTTGGGTCCGACTTAGTTGCTTCTGACGACTCAAAAATTACAAGTTTTATCTTCATCTTCTTTGTAAGTCATTCCTAGACTATGGTTATTATCTTAGGTGGTGGGGATTCTCTTGTTAAATTGATTGGTGGGTTGGTCACTCTCCTTTTTCCTAATGTTGACTTCATGTTGAATTCCAATTTTGACTGGTTCTTTGTGATATTTTCTAGAGTTACCACAGTGGTCAAGTCTTTGTGTATCTTATGCCTCCTTTCTCCCCTTGTTTGAATCTATCGGAGTGTATTTTTTATTTGTTTGACTTGTTGTTTTCATACTTTAGCTTTTTCCATGGCTTCCTTCATTCTAGGTCCGATTGACGAGCTTAAAATATTCTTCATCGTAGCAGTCTCTTGTTGGGTCTTCTTCTCTGTATGCTTGATTTTTTCAGTAATTTTATTTGTGATACTAGTCAGAGTTTCTTGAATGAAGGGGTCATTAAAGTCAATACCTCTAGTTGATTTAAAATTCTCCCACCAAATTACTTTTGCGTCGAAATATATTTCTTCAACTTCGACTAATGTTTTCCCTTTATCTTTTTTCGCTCTCTGCTTTATTTTTCTAGACGAAGGTCATGTAGAAACAATTGCCAATGCTTCTAAGTCTTCAACAAAGGGTATTGCATATAAATATGCTTATCTTTCTTCCTCATGTTTTGCATCAATGAGGGGGAGCACCAAAGGTAGTCCTGGTTGGTTAACTTCAGGAGGAATTTTTATCTCTTGGTCTGTCTGTCTTTCTAATTCAGAAAAGATTTCCTTTGGTGTTGGATGATAATGTAACTCCTCTAATTCTAGGGCTGAATCCAATCTACACCAAAGTTGGTGCAGTCAAGTTATAAATGGATATGGAAGGGTGTCAGTAGGGCCCGATGAACCAGTTACTCGATGCACCATCTACGTGAGTTATATTTTAAGTTTCTGACCCATAGTCGAAACATTTCTTGTGGATGTATAGATATGGAAGCACCTACCTGCTCTGTTGAAAAAAATCTATATTTTTCCATTATTGGAACCTTCCTAATTGTGAACGTAGGGTCACCAACTGGACTATATTTCTCCATTGTTATCCATATTAATAAAGAAGGTAATTTGAAGACCTTTGTAGCTTCTTGCCATTCTTTGCAGTTAGTTTGGATGATGTCAGCCATGTATTCAGACCAGTTGAATATTTCTGCCTTTTTAAAAATTTGGCCAATTGACTTTATAATGGTCATTTTGACATCGAACGCTCGACTAGTTAGTGTAAATCATAAATATAAAATTATGGCAGTCCATCTTGCATGCAAGTCATGGATTTTATTGATTAGTAACCCCTTTGAATTTTTTGTTGTAGTCGACTCGGTCAAAATTTTCATCCAAGCATATGAATTTGAATTTTTTGGGACCTGGACATACCCCCATATTTGAAATGTCAATGATTATGTGAATAATCTCACCTGTTATTTTTATTGGACTGTCGAGCCAGAGAAATCCATCGTGATACCAGCTAACAATAAAGTTTGTTTCTTCTTCCTTCCATCGCTCAAAGTTGGTAATTTGTGGTGTTCCTAAGAGGTTCTTCATTCCTACGTTTTCTATGAATTATCTCTTAGGCTTCCAACAACCATCCTCCAACCCCCATTCTATTAAATTTTGCCACTATTTACTCCAATCCATCTCCTCTAGTAGTGATTGTTGGACATTTTTCATATGAATTTGAAACGGCATTATGGTTGTTCTATCGAAAATTTATTTTGGTGATCCAAGAGAAACTCAGTGCCCACCCACCTTGTCCAACTAGCTCCAAACTGTTTTTTGGAAACCTACTATTTTTATCATTTTTTCGGTTCCTAAACTTTCGGGGCCATTTTGAGGGCCTAAACGACCCTTTTCTGCAATCATGCACCTCAATGATTTCCAAAGGCTCTAATTGAGCCCCCTAAATGAAGTTCCTCGTCAATACCTTTCCAAAGAGCTATCAGGCGCCCTAAACGGAGATCATATGCAAAAGTTACGACCCCGGGAAGTTGATGTACTAACTTACCCCAACAGGGCTCACATGACTATTGGCACTTCATCTCCTAGGGTTAGGTTTTTGGATGTCTAGAGTTTTTGAATTCATGTTTGTTGTAAAAATTCCCTTAGATCCTCATTGTACTCATATTCTTGTGAATGACCATGGTCGTCACATCTCTTCTCATAGATAAGCTACCACCAATCTAGCAAGCTTGTTTTCAGTCTGCATTTTATAGTTTTCAGCATATTTCTTGTTTAATATAAGTCAAGTTTTATTGTATATCTATTATTGTTCACTGTGTCTCTGTGTTAATATTATAAATAAGTGGCTTCATTTTGTTCCTCTCATAATCTGGATCAGTGGTATCAGAGCAGTTTGTTCCTTGTCTTGTTTTTTAATGCATGTCCCTGACGCGGTCAGGGTATAGAGAGTTGGTTATTGAGATTGTTTCTCTTTAGAACAACTTCTCTCGCATGCCAAGAAACCATCCATGGCAAGCGAAAATAAAGATAACGGGATAGGAGATCCTTTAAAAATGTTGCTCGAGGAAGCCCTTGAATGACAAAGGAATGAGATGATGGACAACTTTGCACAAATCCTTTGATGGTTTCCGACAAGCAACGCATCCACCTCAAGCGGAGGTGTCGCCCCCTTCAAGGTACAAATCAATTTTGATATTCCTATATTTGAAGGTAAAATAGATGCAGATGTTGTATATAAATGGTTAAACCTTCTAGAAGGGTATTTTTTTGTCCATGACTTTTTTGATAGAGAAAAGATTACATTTACACTCCTCAAGGTCGTCCCCCATGCCAAATATTGGTGGGAGGCTTTCTGTGAGCAAAGGAAATAGAGGGATCCACATTATTTGTAGTTTCACCCACTTGGGGTTCCTTTAGGGATGTTATTAAGTAAAAATACTACCATCTTGAAAGTTATGATGACTTGTATACTATATGGAACACATTGCACCAGGAAAGAGACTAAACAGTGCTAGAGTTCACTAATGTCTTTCATACCTTGTGCACCAAGCTAGGTATCAAAGATTCTGAGATACATCTAGTGCTCAAGTACTAGGATGGTTTGCATAGATACATCCAAAGAAAAATGGAGTTTTTGGACATCTCATCCTTGGGTGTGGCCAATCGATATGTCATCAAAATTGAGCAGAAGTTGAAACAAAAGACGCGACAGTTTGGGTGTGGGAACCCCTCACAGCATAAGCGAGAAAAGGGAAGCCCCAACCCATAGAAAAAAGGACATACCAAATATGGGAAACCTCAGGACAACCATTCCAAGCTGCAAGCAAAGAAGGAAAATGGGAAGAAGATATCGGGAAGTGGTGTGAATTCCATAAGAGCCTCTGGCATAACATTGTTGATTGCCGCTCAAATAAGTCATTGGTGGCTGAGGTAAAAGCCTATGAATCAGATGCAGGTTCTGACTCTGAGTCAGAACTAGAAAATGGGAGATGTAGCCTTGACTTGGAACCCAGTGCCACCATTTATACCATCAAGATCCATCCTGATGAACCTGATGAGCCAAAGGAAGGCAAGCACCTCTTTCATTCACAGATGTGGGTAAAAGGAACTTCGTTGCACTTCATCATTGATAGTGGTATCCAGAAGAACCTCATCTCAGTAGAGGTTTTCAAGTGGCTAGCCCTGCCGACAATACCACACCTGCATCCCTACACCATCGGATGGCTCTATCAAGGAAGCGATCTTCGAGTCAGCCAATAGTGTCGCCTATCGTACATCCTCAAATCGTTCAAAGATGAGGTATCGAGTGATGTTGCTCCCTTTGAATTTTGTGATGTTATTTTTGGCCAACCTTATTTATGGAAACATCATGTTTCATATGAATCTATGCCTCAAAGTGTTATTATTACTTTGAACAGGAAATTTTATAGGATACTCGAGGTAGTCCCACCTAGTGTTGTTTCCTTGATCTCTACCAAGCAATGCAGGAAGGTCATTTCTCAAACTGAGAATTTTTTATTCTTCATGATTTGTTTTCAGAGTGAGAAAAAGGTTGTAGGCACATACATGGCCTCCATGATTGACCTATCCATGCAGAAGAAGCAAGTGGATAAGGTCATGGAAGAATACAAATACATCTTCGCATCACCTACTAGGGTACCTATGCACTGTCAGGTCAAGCATCCCATTGATCTGACCCCCGGTGCACTGCTACTCAATGGGATAGTCTATTGTCGTTGTCTGCTAGAAAATGAGGATATCAAGCATCAAATACAAGAAATTATCCACAAGGGGCACATATGACCCAACGCATCACCTTATGGAAGCCCAATTGTGTTGGTGCAAAAGAAATATGGGACTTGGCGACTCTGCATTGATTACCAAGCCCTAAATAAAATCACAGTCAGGAACAAGCACCTAATTCCCTGAATTAACGATCTCCTTGATCAGCTCAAGGGGGTCAAATACTTCAGTAAGATTGATTTGAATTCTGGTTACAATCAGGTCCAAATAGAACCGACAAATGTATGGAAAAATTCCTTCAAGTCAAAAGAAGGTATTTTTGAATGCTAGGTCATGCCCTTTTCTTTGACAAATTCTTCATCAACGTTCATGAGGATGATGGATGATATATTTCATCCTTTCACTAATTATTTTATGGTGGTGTATCTGGATGACATCCTCATCTACAACAAGACTTGGGCAGAACACTTACACCACATTCAACAGGTTATGCACACTCTGTGGAAGCACAAGCTATATGACAACTTGGAAAAATGCTCCTTCGGCATGGACATGGTCCAATACCTAGGATACATTGTTGATGTGCATGGTGTGCATGTTGATCCAAGCAATATCCAAGTCATCTCTGACTAGACAGCCCCACCCACGCTCACTGAGCTTCATACCTTCTTAGGCCTTGCCAATTTCTACCGAAGGTTTTTGTTACGATTCTCCCATATTGCATGGACCCTCAGCCAAATAACCGGGGGTGGTGATAAGGAAAAAATTGTGTGGTTCTTGTCCCAACAGAAATTATCCGATGATATGAAGGAGTGCTTGTGCTCTACCCCAGTTCTTTCATTACCTGACCTGTAATATCCTTTTGAGATCAAGATAGATGCTTCAAACCATGTTGTGGGCACAATCATCACTCAGCACGGCCACCATGTGGCCTATCATAGTGAGACACTATCTGATGTCGTTCGTAAGTACCCTACTTATGAAAAAGAAATGTACGCCATTATGCAAGCCTGCCTCCAATGGAGGAATTACATTCTTGAGAAGGAGACAATCATCCACTTTGATCATAAGTCGTTGCAGTTCATGCAAACACAAGGAAAAATGTAGAATGACCGCCATCAAAAGTGGTCCATATATTTGTAGTAGTTCCACCTAAACATCAAGTATAAAACATGAAGTACCAACCGAGTCATTTATTGCCTCACCAGACCTCAAGTCATGACACTCACCACAGTGCTCGATTTTTGTGGCCACGAGACCTACGGATGGTGCCACCTCTATGAGACAGATCCTGACGTCGCCAACACCTACCATATGTTGGGCGCAAACATAGCTATCACTAATTTCCATCTTTAGGACGGGTTGTTGTTCCATATGGGTCATCTATGCATTCCATCAAGCGAGCAAGTGAAACTAATTTGGGAAGCACACTACAATTGGGTGGAATGACACTTCGACGTGGAAAAGAGAGTGCCATTTGTTATCACTGAAATTTTATCCGCAACATTGCATGCAAATGGTTAAGGAAACACAACAATGCCAGCAACCTTTAGTTCACCTACAACACTAAAATACATTCAAAAGGAAAAGAACTCTACAATTGGGTCAGAAATTGACATGTGTAAATTCACCAAAGGAAGTGTGTGCACAGTGCACAATGTGTGCGGGCCAACAAAGCCCTCAGATCACACAGTACCCCAAGTGTGCGACTGTGTATGAGAAAATCCACGCACTTATATGAACGGTGCATTTATGGATCTTGTCATCTCTTCAACCACTTATGAATCAACTCCCAACATGATTTGACCCTCATTTCTGAGCGAAATCTGAATGGGAGATTGGTCAAGGACTAGAGGGTGCCCTAAAAGGCCCCTTGTTCACACCAAGAAATAATTACATTTTTCCTTGAAGAAATGATATAAATAAGAGCCATGGGTGCACTAAGAAACCAAGATCTTCATTGTATTGATATGCTGCAAGAATTCTCCCTTGAGAATCCTCTTTTCTCTTTGGAGCCTTCAAGCATCATTGCAATACGCCATTCCACTCGCCTCTTGAGGGAATAGGCATTGATTTTCTTCACCATTTTCCATTTTACATCCGTTGTATGAAGAGATCTCCATTAGGGAACTGAAGAGCCATCCCAAGGAGGAAGAGGGGACTCATAAGTCCTCATTTTTCTCTATAGTGTTTGACCTACTAATCTATTGATCCATTGGTAGCATTATGTTGGTAATTGGTTGATTTTCATGGTTCTAAGTTTCTCCTGCTTTCTAAATTTTATTTCTTAGTTGTTTTAGTTTATTTATTTGTTTATTACATGTGTTTGGCTTGTTTAACCCACTCACAAACTTATGTCTTGTCTAGCAGGCTCATCTAGACATGCAAGTGTTGTTGTTTTGCTCACCCAAGTGATAAAACCAACACAACAGATCGGTGACGATACTATGGATCGATATCAAATTCCTCCCTATTTGAGCTTAGAGAGCACTTCTTTTTAATCAATTTGTCTTGCAAGTGCCAAAACCGGCCTAGCCTAACTTGTCAAAGGAAAAATTCAGAGCTGGAACAGAAGTATTTCACTTGGAAATTTCTCCCCCGATGTGTGACAGGAAGTGCATGGATTTTCCTGCCCACATACGCACACTCTTCGCACTGTGTGCACCACATACTTCTTTGTGTTGCGCACTGTGTGCCCTTTGCACACTAGTCTGGATTGTAAGTGGCACAAATATCCATTTTTTCAAAATTGTAAGGGTTTTTATGATGATTTGAAGGCCCCTAGCATTAAGATATTTTCTTTCATGCACTTTGTAAGACAACTGCACTCCACTTAGATTCATTTCTCATATGAAAGGTTAGCTAACATAGGCACTTAGGGGGTAAAAAGAACCAATATTCTCCTATTTTTCTTTGTTTTCCACAAGGATGGCTTGTTTGGCTTATAAAATTTTAAGTTGAGTTTGTTGCTTTCACACATAAAACACTTACATTGGGACTAGAAGTTAACGTTGACCCTTGAGTATTCTCTTCTCTCACACCCTAGTGCGATATTGAGAATCAGAAAGGTGGTTAAAGGGATATTTCATCTCCCTTAACAAAAATATTAGGAGAGGAGAAATCCCCCTTGGGTTCCTCTCAGGTTTTTTAAGTCATCTTAAAGTTTTGTAAGGGCCCATACATGCCCACATGTTGCAAACTTAGGATAGTTTCTTAAAATTGTTTTGTTAGTTTACATTACAATCTAGGGAAGTTTAAAGATCAAAGTAACAGGCCCATACATGCCCACATGCTTGCAATCTAGGATAGATTCAAATATTTCTTAGTGTAAACAACATTTAGGGAGTTTACAGGATTTCTAACGGACCCATATGTCCACATGCTAGTTCTTTAGGGCTTTAAATATTCCGCAAGGTTGTAACAATGACATGTAATAAGATAGGTAATAAATATTTGTAAGGACCACAGGAAGTCCACATGTTGTAATCTCACACCTAACTTATTAAAACTTGGCACATTTTTTCACTTGCATGCACACAAAGTCACTCCTCACACACATAATTTCCATTTTGAATTGTGGAGGTTGAAGTAGGTTTTCTCCAAAGGAATTATGAAACATCCCACTACTTCTTTGGAAATTATCCACACCCATTTAATTCAAATGAGATTGGTTCAAAACCCTAATATCTCATCCCACCACATCTAAAAAAATTCTAAAAACTCACTAAGTTTTCCTCCACAGGAGGTGCCAAAAGAAATTTTTTAGTCTAGGTAGGATCTTGGGGGTAGGCATCCAAATAACCCCCCTGTTATCTAGTTCTCAAGTTTTCAAACATTATAAATTGAGAAATAGGGAACTTTAAAATCCTCCAATTCAAGTGTTCCTACACCATAAGGCAGGGAGATACCTGTGAAGGGTTGAAGGCTGAGCTCTGGTTGTTCTATTCATCCCTCCTTGAGTCACCCAACTTTTGGAAGGGCATCCAACCCATGACCCATTTATGAGGCTGAAAATCTAAATGTCGCACTTTGACCGAGGTACCTAGTGACCAAACTCAGGACATCTACCCAGGTGGAAATTGTGGGCTGCAATTTCACCTTGATCATATTTTGTGTGGATATTGGGAAATATCTCCATCTCTTTCGAGATATGCACCCTATACCCCTCATTATAACTGATTATTTCAACCTTCACTAGTTCCTCTTCCAGTGGCTTCAGACCCCACTATTGAGTGATTTTGGATGGCCCAGTGCTATTTGAGAGGAAGGATGTTACGTATTTTAGGACCGGAGCATTTTTTTTCATTTGTTCCCCCACGCGGACAAAATCCACCTACCCACATGTTTGCTTATTTACAGTTGATTTATGTATGATGCTCATTTGATTACATGAAATTGTGAGTTGTATTATCTTGTGAATGTACAAACTATACAAAGCTCTTGTTCATTTATTTCTCTCTTGTCACCATTTTCACACATTCACTTTGCTAGACGGAAACCATAGGGGAACCACAAAATCCCCTTCATTCCAGATGCTTGCAAAATCTCCCTCATATTCTAGGAGGAGTCTCTAGTCTTGCCAACTCACCGTCTCAACCATGTCACACCCCCGTGAGTGCTACTATTTTGGGATCAACTTTACTTGGTTCCACTTTGCTTGGTTCTAATTCTCAAGGCCATCCATCCATTAGTTCTACTTCACAAGGAGGCGAGGGGAAAACTTCTTCTCAAGGGAGAAGTACAACCCCACTAAACCTCTCTCATGGGGTAGCTCCAACACCTTCTCACACGATGGTTGGAACTAATCCTCCGCTAAACCTTCCTATTCCATACTTGGAATCCCTTAACATTCCTGATTTAACCAAACTCATGAATGATCCCATTTTGCATCATCCCACTTGACCCAATATTCCTACCAAACTACCTTAAGATATTCCAAAATTTGAAGGAAAACCAGGGGATGATCTCGCCAACCATGTTATGACCTTCCACTTATGGTGTTCTTCAAACAAAATCATGGATGATTCCATCTGCCTAAGGTTTTTTCAATGCACTCTCACTGGTTCCTCAGCCAAATGGTATGTGACGAAAAAATCAAAGTCCCATGCGACCTTTGAATCATTGGCCAAGGCCTTTTTTTCCTTCTTCCAACTACTAGTTCATCATGATACTAGCTTATAAATTTTCTCGGAGTTCAAAAAAACTACTGCTATCCATATAATCAATCACATCCATGAATGGCGTCGATGTTGTAGTTTGTGTAAAGAGGAAACCACCAAAGAACAAAATCTTGATTGGTTTCTCAAATCACTTGTCTTTATTATTTCCAAGGATGTAGCATCCACCTTTCCTCAAAAATAAGAGGAAGCCATCAACAAGGCACAATAGATTGACGTCATCTATGCTCAATTAGGTTACTTGTACATAGTGTTACCTGATGCACCCAGACCCATTCCAATTGGCCAGAAGAAACCTGGAATGTCCCACGTTGCGTATGGGTTGATTGGTTCCATGACACACCACAACCCTTACAGCCAACCACCACCTATTTATGGTGCACCTCAATATCCATAACCCTATGGAGGGTCATCTTATTACCCTTCCCCCACTTACCAATAACCATATCTTGTTGTTCCCCCTCANTTGATTGGTTCCATGACACACCACAACCCTTACAGCCAACCACCACCTATTTATGGTGCACCTCAATATCCATAACCCTATGGAGGGTCATCTTATTACCCTTCCCCCACTTACCAATAACCATATCTTGTTGTTCCCCCTCAACCGTTGGGGGGACCCCCACTGGTACCCCAAATGCATCTAGTCCCTCAGTCAAGTGTGGGTCCATCACCAACCCTTACACGTGACCATAACATTTGTGGAGGTACTTCAACTTCCTATACGCCATATGGATCGACTCACCAAACCAATCCATATTTTCCATTTCCTGGTCCTCCACAGTTGGTTGCTCCTCCACACAGACAACCACATGTTGATGTTAACTTTGTTCAACCCTCTCCCATTCAATAGCTTCAGGATTTTGAACAATTGAATATGGAAAATCCATCCCATCAGCCAAATAATACCAAGAATAAAGGGGAAAACCGAAACAATAATAACCTAGGACCGGGAGGAAATTACCCCCAACAAAACCATCCTGCTAGAGGAAACCAGAATCAAGGAAAACCAAACCCCCAAGGGGACAATAACAAAAAACTCCAAGGGAAGAACAACAACAACAATCTCAGGACAAAATTACCATCACCATCGACTAAATTACACATTATGAGCCTAACCATTCTGCCAACAACAATATCATTCTTCCCCTTGTCCGCACTAGCTTAGATGCTTATTCACTCATCGACATGGCTCCTATAATTTTCAAAGACCCCTCCTTGTTAGGGGCATATCATGGAGCACCACCTCGTCTACACCCTTCAGCACAAGTGTGTGTAGTATCTTCTAATGGAATCGATATCAAACACATTATTCCTCCAACTAAGGCCTCTCCACACCTCGACGTTCCACCAGTTGAATAACTATTACCTCAATAATCCCTTGAGAACCCTATTGCACCACTTATCCCTGATTTCCCCCCCTCCAGAGGAAAATCCCGATTTGGGAGACAATCCATCAAGCCATTACTCAAATTCCCTTCTTCTACCCCCCACCTCGAGTCCAAGCATTCTAGGTAGTTGTGACCCTTACCCTTCCAAGCATGGTGCTTTCCATCCCTGTATGGTATCGTCATCCACCTGTGATGGTTCCTCGGCCATATCTCCCTCCTCATATAGAGGGAATCCCTATGCATATTCTAGTATAGGCTCCTGCTACACCACCCTCGCCCCCAAATTTTGGCACCACTGCCACTCTTGGGGATAGATGAAAGAAGAAAGAGCGCACAGCTCCACCTCCTCCCCGATTACAACCTCCTTGCACACTATGTGGAAGAGATGGACACCCCACTAGTAATAGATGTCCTACTCTTCCCAAGTTACGCAATCCGATCCAACTCCCTCGAGCAACCACATTGCTCGACACTCCACCAAGTATGTCTAGTGCTACTATAGCTTCCTCCAATACAGGAAGTAAAGGGTTGTGAACCAAATTTGCTTGTGACATTTGTTTAGAATATGGACACTACACTCATCATTGCCCATCTCTACCTCAGCTTCTCCAGACACTAGCCACGGTATGCCAAACATCTCAGCCAGAGCCTTCTCCTCTACCCCTTACTGGTGCTCACATCATTGACATTTGTTATGTCTCTTCATCATTCCCGGAGCAGATGAGATGTCCTTGTGCTCTATGTGACTCACTTGCTCATTTCACATACCGGTGCACTTTGATTTTTGCATATCGAAGTTTTCATTTAACCCCTATTCAACCTCATCTGATCACCTTGCCACTCATAATTCACTCTCCAGATACTTTCAATGTCCCTTCCCATGAACCTGAGTCACTTCCCATCCCTCCATGGTTCACAATTCAACTGTTTGAGGATATTCCCCCGAATCCTCCCAATTCTCTCGTAACTTTCCCATGGGAGATATTACCCCCCACCACAGTTTATCATCCACATTATCTTGACATTTGGTTTATGTCAAGTGAGACATATCACCCTGTATGTGATATCCCCTCTAAATCCTTGCCACTTGAGAACACTCACACTTCGACAATTCCCCCTGTCACATCCTAGGATCCCCTGTATTCTCACATTTTCCACTACGATGAAGATATCCTAGAGGAACTAAATACTCTTGATTGCCCATGGAACACGCTCCATCATCGAGAAATTTTTCTTTCATAGGAGGCCTTTCACCCTCTTGGCCAAGCCTCCATATGCACAATCGAAACCAAGGATTTTATTCCTTCGGGGCATATAGACTGGTTCAATAGCCCTATCCCTTCCCCAGATGATTTTGAAAAAGGCAACATGGCCAATATCTCCCCCATTGTTAAATTCGACATTTCCATTAAACCGAGAATCATAGAAGAAATAACCATTAGCGTTGCATGCTCCCCTGAAGAACTCTCATCTTACAAAGCTCTCTTTCAAGAATACTGCGATATTTTTGCCTGGTCATATACGGAGATGCCCGACATTGATCCATCTATAGTCAAACGTTGAATCGACACTTGGCTAGATGTTTCCCTAGTACATATAAACCAAGGCCCTCTTCACCCATCCAAAGTTGCGGCTATCAAAGCTAAAATTGACAAGTTAAATTATGTCGGGTTCATTTACTCCATTGCGTACACTTCGTGGGTATCCAAATTCGTGCATGTTAACAAAAAATAGGGCACTATTTATGTCTTCACATAATTTCATGATATCAACCATGCTTGTCCCAAAGACAACCTTCCAACCCCTTTCACCGACCAAACTATCGATGACTGTGTCGTCCATGAGGCACTATCCATTATGGATGGATTCTCCGGCTACAATCAAATCCAAATACATCCAGCAGATCAGTATAAAACCACTTTTACTACCCCTTGGGGTACCTTTGCTTATCATGTCATGCATTTTGGACTCAAGAACATAGGTGCTACATTTCAATGGGCCATGACTTATGTTTTCCATGATCTTGATCGCATCATCCTTGCTTATTTGGATGACCTCACTGCTCACTCCAAAAAGTGAACTCAGCATTTAGATGACTTACGCATCGTTTTCCAACAATGTCGCCAGTACAATATCCTCTTGAACCCCCTCAAGTGTGTATTTTGTGTCACTATCGGATGCCTTCTTGGGTTCGTTTTCTCCCAAAACGGAAACACGGTGGACCCCCTCAAGTTCCAAGTTATCATAAAAATTACACCACCTAGGAATTTATGCCAATTGCAGAGCTTGCAAGGCAAAGCCAAATTTTTACGTTGCTTTGTCCCAGAATATGCCACCCACACGCATGGTTTCCTCCACCTACTACATCATGATATCCCATTTCGATGGGAAGAACATGCTCAAACATCTTTTGATTATTTGAAATATGCCTTATCCAATGCCCCTTTTATTAGTCACCCAGACTATGATTAGGAATACATCCTCTACTTTTCTGCCTCAGCTATTTCAGTAGTAGGAGTCCTCATCCAATTAGAAGATGACGGGTGTGAGCATGTCATTTACTACATTAGTAAAAATATTTCAGGGCCACCCTTGAAATATAATCATGATGAGAAACTCACCCTTGCAGTTCAAAAAATACGTCACTATATCCTGCTTCGCACTACCAAGGTCATAGCAGATTCCAACCCCATGCAGTAATTTCTTATTTGATGGAAAATTAATGGAAATTTTACCCGATGGATCGTTATCCTCCAGGAATACGACCTAGAGTTCTCAACTCCCAAAATCAAGAAAGTGCTTTTCCTCGTCGAACTCATAATGACTTTTCCCTCGGACACTAAAGCTTCCCCCGTCAATACGGATTTTCCTGACGAACACCTCTTCTTCATCCCCTCTAATGACCCCTGGTATGGTGACCTTCTCATCCCATCTCTCTTGAGACGATTGTCGAGGCATTCGCCCTCAGGCCCCTCGATACCTCCTCCTAGGAGACGTCTTATATCAACGTGGGGTTGACACCATTCTTCGTCGATGTCTGACCATTGACGAAGCTAACAGAGTCTTGAATGATTTCCATAGTGGCGCTTGTGGTGGTCACCTCTCAGGTATGTCCACCACCCAAAAAATCATTCAAACATGGTACTTATGGCCCACGTTGTTTAATGATTGCATCCACGCTATCAAGCGATGCGACAAATGTCGGCTTTACGCAAACAAAGCATGAGCACCACCAGCTCTTCTACATCCAGTCATCGTCATTGGCCCCTTCTGCAAATGGGGCATAGACTTCATGACTTGCAATCCTCCATCCAGTAATGGACACAAGTACAATGTCGTGGAATTCGATTACTTTACCAAATGGGTCGAAGCCATGCCCACTTTCAACAATACTGCTGACATAGCAACACCTTTTTTCTTCAACCACCTCATTACCCAATTCAGAGTCCCACTATAGTTAGTGTTTGATCACGGTAAACACTTTGAGAATGAGATATTTAAGGAACTCTCCTCAAATTTAGGCTTCTCCCATGAGTTTGCCTCCCCATACTACCCTCATTCCAATGAACAGGTCAAGGTTGTCAACAAAGTCCTCAAAACCATGATACAACGTGTCATTAACACACATAAGACCAACAAGCATCATATGTTTTTTCAGTGTTATGGGATTATCTCATGACAGTCAAACCTGCCATCGGTTTTACACCATTCCACCTCGTCCATGGGATTGAAGCCACCCTCCCTACCGAGTGTGAAATCCCCATGTTACACACTACCATCAAGCGATTACCTGACACTGATCCAATGAAACAACACTTGTTGACCTTAGATTCGTTGTATGAATATTGTCGATCTTCATTACAGAACAATGAGGCAGCCATTAAATGGTCCAAATCCACGTTTGACCACCATGTCAACCTTTACTCGTTCAATGAAGGATATCTTGTCCTCACCTACGATATCGCCCACTATACTCTTGACCATGGGAAATTCGAGTCATTGTGGTGTGGACCCTACATCATGCAACACTACCTCACTAAATACACATATGTCCTAGCCTCTCCAGAAGGCTATTCTCTCAAAGAACCCGTCGATGGGTTGTACTTAAAGAAGTTTTACACCTGAGTGTAGCCATTCTACCTTAGGATTTTTCTTTGTACACATTTGTAGATTTTTTAAACATCTTTTTCGCCACCATTCCTCATGTCTGATTTATCATCCGTTTTATTGACAGATGCATCATTCATCATCCTACCACATCGGTTACACTGACAGTGCAGGTCATTGGACACAAAATCTCGCTTCAACCGCTTGGGCACTTCTATACCCGCTCACATGTACTTCTCCACTGCAGCGGCATATCTTTGGGCCTAACCACCAACAACCAATATCAGTATGACACCGTCATTGGTCTCCTCGCTGAGGCCAGTCACCACCACATTCGTCACCTTAGCATTCTATTATATTCCCATCTTGTCATCCTATAGCTCAACAATGTATGCCACGTTCGCAATCCTTGCCTCTTTCACAAATACCTACAAGTTAGACTCTTATCTTGCAACTTTGATTCAATCACACTTACACATATTCCAAGAAAATTTAATCAAATAGCAGATAACATGGCTAACCTAGTATTAGATTGGAATTTATCACATCAAACATCATACATTTGTCACAGCATATAGAAAAGACATCATAAACATACAACATAATCACATGGAGACATGAATGATCCACCAAATATATATATATATATATAATCCAAGTGTCATCAGTGTTTACAAAAACAATACATATACATCGCCTGTAGGCCATTGACCCCCCCACCCCGATCGGTACAAAAATGGGTATCAACTACCCTATACAAAATGGTTTCTCGA
>SNQJ01S0088407.1:18646-28707 GCA_010110895.2 Picea sitchensis
AGGTCCAGGGGGTCGCTGACCAGTCATCGTTTCCACCGCTCGACGGATCAGAGTCCGCCACTCCGCAAGTACACCCACACATTTCTCCAGGACCTCCTTGTCCTAGATATGGGCCGACATGGTCTCAGGATCACCTTGTAACACCTACTCGAAATGGAGGCACGAATACTCTACCATCACTACAGCCTCAGCCTACGACTCATGTGGTGGCCCTGCACCAGCATCATCTCATATCTGCCTCTGTCCTGCCCTCAGCTCTACAGACGACGATTGCACTGGTGCTCGTCATGCTGACTCCCCGAGCATCTCTGCCTCATGGCCTCAAGGTCCCACATCTACAAAAAAACACCAAAGATAGTGTCATCATCCATATATACATATATAATCAAATGTTAGATATCAAAAAGCACAAAAATTAATCCAAAAAACATACCTCTCTGATCCCAATCCTCCCTAGAAGGAAACATCATATCAGCTTCATGTCGGTAGTCCATACCAACATATGGGTACCTCAATATCACCTGTGGCATCTGTCGCCACATGTGTGCCACTTTGGTCCTAAAGTAATGGCCACCTTTTCCACCCCCATGTCGAACCAACACATGGGCCCATTGCATCAATCGTGGCTCCTGTGGCCCCACAGACTCCAGAAGAATCCTAGAGCGCAATAGGGGCACCCTCTCTAGAAACCAAACCACCAGAATCGACCCAAAGGTAAAGTCATCGGATTCATATCTCTAATGTCGGTCAACCTATCCTAACATCCTGATGTGAAGCATAATCCCCCAAGAAAAACTCTCCCCATCAAGGACCCTCTCCACAATCCTCAACTGACCTCTTGTGATTTGTTGAGTCCCCAAGGATTTATATATCCTCACCACCATAGAGGTGATGCACTCTTTCAGGAGGTCCTCAATCGCCTCGATCCGGATGACCGAACCCGACATCGAGTGCGGCCCTATGCAATGGCAATCCACCAAGTCACCTAATCACTCATCCCCTAGCAGTTGGGGGTCCATAGGAAGGGCCATCCCATGGAATGGGATCCCCATCAGGAAGTATACATCCTCAACAACTGAGAATATTAGTTATTTTCCTCTCATGATGAAGCATTGCAGATTAGTGCTCCACATAGAAATACGATACTGGAGCAAGAAATCATGCAACTGTATTAGAGGGCAATCGAAGAACTTGAGCAACCCACAGGATGCCAAGTGTCTCCAAACGCCTGGTTGTTGTCTCACCGCATATCATAGACACTCCCAGTCTCTCTCTCTCTAATGCACTGGCATTGCTCTCTCTGGAGTATGCTAATCACCGACATCCACACAGAAACACTAGGTCAGCCTCATCCTCCATAAAAAACATCAACAAATTCAAAATTTTCAAACCACTTAGCCTTGCCTCCATTGCGTGGCTTTCACCCATACATGTGCGCACCTATTCTTTGCACAATTGTGCACTAATGCAAATATTTCAAAGAAACATTTGTGCATCTCATGTGCATATGTCATCCAGACGGGTGTGCACATGTATGCCCATGTTCTTTGTATAGTTGCGCACTGATGCGCAACTGTCTGAGAAACAACTGTGCACAGTGCGCAACTTTCAATCTAACAGACGTTCATCTCATGCACGCATGTCCCCCCCCGAGCCCACATGGGTGGTTGTGTCAAGCACAGTTGCACACTATGCATGGGACAAGGAGTTATAACATCCACACGGGTATTCCTCCTTTTCTCATGCACTGGTGGGCCCCTACCCAAAACCACCCATGTAGGGCCCTCCATACACCCCCTAACTACATTCTACAAAATTTACATGATGTGGGAGAATAATACCACTAAAATGTCTCTTGCCACTCCCGAATCGATCGAATCGTGCTCCTGTAATCTCCAAAGGTTCTCAAAATACTCTCGTCAATTCAGCTACAACAGCGAGTACAAATGAGGTGGCAATGTGGGCCCACAAGGCATATATAGTCCCTTTTTCCAAACTTCCATAATCATTTACCAGAGCCCAGAGCTTCCATTTTCCAATCTATTCTCAGCCACGGGATTTTGGTCCTGATGTCTACACATCCACATACTTTGGGCCACCATATGAACTGGTCCCTAGAGGAACATTTTTCTCACATCACGTTCAGGTACACATGCTCATGTTCAACTTTTATCAAATAATTGTTATATGTTCTTTATCATCATATATTGTTCATGTCAAGTATTTGGTTTTCATATGTGCAGGTACTTGTTCCACAAGCAACACAACCCCTTCAGGTATATGTTTGACATTGGCATGTAATTATTCCCTCTGAAAATCAATTGCATCTCCCAGTCATACCCTATGACATTTACCTTTAGGGTCCTTACATCTAACTCTGTGGTACCTTTACCTCTGTTGCATTTGGGTACTATCACCCGAAAGAAATCTCCCCCACATGAGTTGTCCCATTCATAGTTCCCCTTGCAACTTGACACTCATGTTGATTTCACCCCCTAGGAATGGGAGTCCCTATAGTCTTATGCACTTCCGATAATGAACCCCATTTTTCTTCTCCTCATATTGTTAGCTTTCCAATGGACTCCTAGGTCATATCATCTCGGTTCTAGTGACTGCACCTCTGCAGTATCATTATCCCTCCATCTCATCCACCATCAATTTTTCCATCTGCAGATTGTCCTCCATCCATTTACCTAATACATAAACCCACCCATGGGCCCCCCACCTTCCACCAGTTCTCTTTCACACCTTTCTCCCTCATAGGCCAAGCCATCTTTCACTGGGGCACCCATTTTTATATCTGCATATCAACCCAAATTATTCTTTATTTATTTGGTAATTGTAAAAGACTTTTTTTTCAGTATTTAATTATCTTTTTCGTCGTCACCCTTGATGACCTTATTTTTTCCTGGACAAGCAACCCATGTTGTCCTTAGTTGGGGCATCCACTCTCTTTTCATACTGACATTGTTCACAACCCTCAAGTATCCCTAGTCCATGTACCCATGATCTCTGATTTTTTTCACTTTGTCAGCCTCTGGCATAGTTTAACCTAGTATCTAGTCATTCCCCTGACACTAGATCCAGTTTTACGGTTGTTGCCACTCATCCTTAAGAAAATTCCCCAACAAAGGGCAGTCTTGCATCTCCCTGAATCTTGACTTCATTCATGTTACTCGTTAGTACCTGATATCATATATTCCTCTATGGGTTTCACAAAGCCCTTTTCTTATTGGAGTTGTGTCTCCCTTTTTGTCGACATCAGCACAGTTTCCATAAGGGCGAAAGTATCTTGACTCTCATTACCTTTACAATGAGGAGTCTCGGACAACACAGAGAGGAGCATCATTTCTCTTTGATTTCGTTGACCCCCATAACATTCGACTTCAGCAAACTCTCATGTTACAATGGGTCTTACTATGAGACTATTGCAGTTGTTTCATACCATTCGAAGAGCTCTAAATTCGTTAGGCCATCAATGTCTATGAGTCATTGACAATTCTTATAGTCGTCCTTTCCTCACTTTAGAGTCCGTTCACCATTCAGAACTGTCATATGTCCTTATTAACTTCCCCTGAGGAAACTGCAATTATCTACATCATAATACACCTTCAGTTACAGTCTCACATTGTGGTTACATGACATGAGCATGGGGCATTCCCTCCTCGTTTGTACACAGATTTTTCTTTTTTCTCCCTAGATAAAGATTTGGGTCCCACTATTTTCACTCTCCCTCCAGCGGATCTCTCTTGCAGTTCCTCTCTTCACTCTTCATTACAATGGCACTCTCAGTAAAAGAAACATTGATGTATTTCAGTTATACATATGCTCCTAACCTCACACATCAGGGGGCATCTATTATCACTGAAATTTTGTCTGCAACATTGCACGCAAATGGTTAAGGAAACACAACAATGCCAACATCCATTAGTTCACTTACAACACTGAAATTCATTCAAAAGGAAAAAAACTATACAATTGGGTCAGAAATTGACATGCACAAAATCACCAAAGGAAGCGCGAGAACAGTGTGTAGTGTGTGCGGGCCAACAAAGCCCTCAGAGCGCACAGTGCGCCAAGTGCATGACTATGTATGAGAAAAGTTGCACACTTCTATGAACAGTGCATTTATGGATCTTGTCGGCCCCTCAACCACTTATGGACCAGCTCCCAACATGATTTGACCCTCATATCTGAGAGAAATATGAATGGGAGGTTGGTCAAGGACTAGAGGGTGCCCTAAAAGGCCCCTTGTTCACACCAAGAACCAATTACATTTTTCCTTGAATAAATGTTATAAATAAGAGTCATGGGTGCACTAAGAAACCAAGATCTTCATTGTATTGTTATGTTGAAAGAATTCTCCCTTGAGAATCCTCTTTTCTCTTTGGATCCTTTAAGCATCATTGCAATAGGCCATTCCACTCACCTCTTGAGGGAATAGGCATTGATTTTCTTCACCATTTGCCATTTTTCTTCCATTGTATGAAGAGCTCTCCATTATGAAACTCAGGAGCCCTCCCAAGGAGGAAGAGGGGACTCATAAGTCCTCATTTTTCTCTATGGTGTTTTTCCTACTAATCTATTGATCCATTGGTAGCATTATGTTGGTCATTGATTGATTTCCATGGTTCTAAGTTTCTCATTCTTTCTAACTTTTATTTCTTAGTTGTTTTAGTTTATTTCTTTGTTTATTACATGTGTTTGGCTTGTTTGGCTTGTTTAAGCCACTCACAAACTTATGTCTTGTCTAGAAGGCTCATCTAGACCTGCAAGTGTTGTTGTTTTTCTCACCCAACTGACAAAACCAACACAATAGAAGTGTTGCAGTGACATTTCTATTGGTTGGAACTTTGATAGGATGTCAACAAGTATATTCAGTCTTGCACTGCCTGCATTATTTCCAAACTAGCCATTAAGAAAAAAGTATGTACACTCATCTTCCTACTCCTAACAGGCCCTGGTAATCCATCTCCATGGACTACATGGAGGGCCTTTCGTCCACCAAGCGGGGAAATGACTATTTTTTTGTGGTTGTTGATCACTTTTCCAAGATGGTGATTATGGTCGCTTGCAAGAAGAGCATCATAGCAGAGGACATTTCCAAGATCTTCTTTGAACAAGTGTAGGTACACTTTGGGATACCACAAACCATTATCTCATATTAGGATAGCTAGTTCCTCAACACATTCTAGTCGAGCCTCTGGTCACCACTGGACACCAAGATCACCAACTCCACTGCCTTCCATCCCCAAACGGATGGCCAAACGAAGTCATGAATAGGTTGATCATGCACATCCTACACATGTATAATTACAATCACCCCTGCACCTTGGATTATATTCTTCCCTATCTTCAACACAGCTACAACAGATCCATATATAGCTCAATCGGCCACAGCCCCTTTCAGGTTGAGTTGATATTTCAACCATTGGGTCCCATGGATGTTGCACTACCCCTTGTGGATACCCAAGAAGACTTATTGGATGCTCCAACTAGAGCTAATAAATCCACCTAGTTCATTAAGCAGATCCAGCACATCCACCAACAAGTTCAAGATATTTTACAGAATCCCAATGCCAAGTACAAGCAACGCCATGATCAACATCAGGTGCCACACCAGTTTCAGGTGGGAGACAAAGTTTGGTTAAAATTGTAGAAATAACGCCTTACAAGGCCTTATCGAAATCTTCATCCACTCCGTTATGGACCCTACACCATCACCAAGGTTGTGGGTGACAATTATTTTGATCCCAACCTTTCCCCCTTCCTTGGATTGCACCCAGTCTTCAATGTGGACCTCCTTCAGCCTTATTTTCCACCATTATTGGACACCTCATAGATAGAAGAACAATTGAAACCAATAGAGATCAACACTCACTACATGGAATAGGAACCCACTTATCATATCATGGATACAAATTTCAAGGGCACTCTCCAGCAGAGGGTTCAGCTTTATCAGTTTGTCAAAGCAGGGTAGCTCCTGCACCAAGGCAAGTGGCTTACCCGGGGCCAAATTCAATAGAAATTTCCTCATTTGATGGGGGAACTCAATGCAATGGATACCATTGATTCCTAATGGAATAGGATTGATCCAAGAGGATATCGGTGGCCACCCACCTTGTCCAACTAGATCAAAACAGTTTTTTTGGAAACCTATTATTTTTAGTAGTTTTTCGATTCCTGAACTTTCGAAGCCATTTTGAGGGCCTAAATGACAATTTTTCATGATCAAGAACCTCAATGATTTGCAAAGGATTTTATCGATCCCCCTAAATGAATTTCCTCGTCAATACCTTTCCAATGAGCTATTGTGCACCCTAAACAGAGATCGTATGCAAAAGTTATGACCCCAAGAAGTTGATGTACTAACTTACCCCAATGAAGCCCACATGATTTTTGGTGCTTCATCTCCTAGGGTTAGGTTTTTGGATGTATAGGGTTTTGGAATTCATGTTTATTGTAAAAATTCTTTCAGAGCCTCATTGTACTCATATTCCTGCGAATGATCATATCTGTCACATCTCTTCTTAGAGATAAGCTGCCACCATTCTACCAAGCTTCTTTTCAGTCTGCATTTTACAGTTTTCAACATATTTCTTATTTAATAGAATTCAAGTTTTAATATATCTCTATTATTGTTCACTGTGTCTCTGTGTTAATATTATAAATATGTGGTTTCATTTTGTTCTGCTCATAAATCCATATCACTTGGTCTTGATCCTTCCTTTGTCTCAGCAACTTGTCCTCTCATTCTCAACATATCTAAGTCTAGTTCGATGATATTTAACAAGTTGGGGAAAGTTTCAAGTTTGCTTGGCTACTCAGTCTACTCTTTACTCTATTGTAGAGGAGAAAACAACAATGACATGAAGTCATATGTGTCCTCCAAATTTATTAGTGGGAGAGGGAGATTCGAATTAAATATGGCGAGTTGTTCCTTAAATTTGGGCACCTTTGTCATAATTGTTGGTGATATGTTCGACTTGTATGAGGGAACGTATATAGTAGTGCTTAGTTGGCACCCATGCATGTCTTATCATGCATTAATTGTAGAGATTTCCACTTGTCTTTCATTCATGTCAATTCGTCACGAAGTTATGTTAGTGGTTGCGTAATGGTCTACTACATCGCATCAAGCATTAATGTTCTTGTTAGGTTCATCAGTCCTTTCTCGTCTCATTTTAAATGAACTTTCATTTTTGGAGTTAGAATTTTCATGGTCTATTTTTCTCTTGCTTGATCGACTAAATCTCCTCTCTTCATCTGCAGTTGATACATGGTTCGACCGAATGCTTCTTTTGTATCGTCAGGATTACTCTTGTTGGTTCTTCTTAGTCAATGTTCTTGATAATTACTTTGGTCATCTGTTTTATTGTAGTCCCCTCTATGATGGTTTCACTCACTTGAACCTTTATTGCTTGAACCTCGCTCACTTGATCTGGATCCACCTCGATCAATCAATTGTCGCTTGATGAGGATTTGTCATAAGTGTGGATATGGAGTTGTGTGTTGATCTTGTCTTCATCCACTTTCTTTGTGGCTTAACCACGAGCTTATTTCTCTCTCCATTCTACTTTTCCTTTACTTATTTATTCCAAGATTTGTAACTTCTTTAATACTTATCTTTTCCTATAACATTTTCTTGTACCTGAATGATTTATTGAATGCTTTTGTATTTAATTCAACATTCATCCACTCTGGTGCTTTTTCTTATTCAAGATATCGATCCCCTTCTTTGATTTTTGTGAAGCTCTCTGGAAAGTCGGGATTTTCAAATTCCTCCTTTTCTTCCTTAGATATTTTTAATACTGATTTTACATGGTTATGCATCGTTGGGTGGTCACTTTTCCATCGAAAACTCTGGCTAGGATAGGTTGTATTTTCCATATCGATTCTTCATGTTTTCGAAACAAGGTGGCAAGATGATGTCGATCCTTCATCTACCATCATCTTCCCTTTTTCCTTTTGTATAGTTGGTGTCAGTTTTCTAGGAAGATTTTAATTTATTGTGTTATTTCTCTTAGATGTTCCTCCTTTGGAATAAATTTGAAGTCTTTGATAAAAAATTCTTTAATGTCGGACCAATTGAGTGTATGGCCACATACTTCTTCGATTTTGTACCATTTATTTGGTATTTCATCTAGTGTGTTTGGAAACATGTGTAGCCATACCCTTTCATCTTTTTATCCTATTCTGCACCATTCATTCTCACAATGGTGGATGTGCTTGACTGGGTCGTACCTAACCTTGAAGATAGGGATGTTGGATACTTTGGATATTTTATTTTCTCCAAAGAGTTCTATAAAGTAAGTTGATACAGTTTTCCATGTTTGCAATCTTAGGGAATGTGTTTCTCACCATCTTGTGACTTGGCATGTAAAGGTTTCCACCAATATTTGATTTCTTCCTTGTTCTTCAAAATATTTAGAAACTTCCTTGACATGTGTCGACAAAGCGTTTTGTTCATTGTAGCGCAACATATTTTTCATCGTGTTTTCGGTCAGAATAAGTGTAGGATTTTGTCAAAGTCTCTTTTCATACACTATGGGTACTACTTGAATTGAATAGAATGTTCTGGAATGTTTAATTGGGATGGCTTCAATGGTCCAACAATATTTTGAGTGTGCCTCATAATTTTCGATCTGCCAATTGTATAGATCTAAGTCGGAATTGTGTTCGACCGACAAGGGAGATTTTGTTGAGATTTCTCCTTGTGCATTTCATTCGACGTAATATATTTGTTCATTGATTATTTGGTACATACATCGTGCTTCATGATATTCATCCAATGACTCACTCCAACGCTTCCCTTCATTAGGGTCCAGAAGAATTATTATTTTTATTCCATCCCCTTTTAACTTGATTTTGTCCTTTTCGAGCGAGATATTTTCTTTCATTTGTCATACCCATGGATGACCGACAAGTGTTTCATATGCTAGCATTCCCTCGACTAAGTCGATTACTTCAAAGTCGATTGATGTCGGTATGCCCATAATATAAATTTCAACGTTTCTAAGTATACCAATAGGCTCTATTAATATTTAATCTGCCAGCTTTAGGTAATCCAGTGTTCGTGATAATGAAGGTAGACCTAGTCGTATCCATGTATCTCGAGGTAAGATATTTACTTGTGATTCAAAGTTGATGATTTTATGGTTAATCAACACCCCAAGAATTTCCAAGTCGACCTGTGGGTCATAATATTTATTCTTATAGGAAAGTTGTCAGACATCCTTATATGGTCTTTTTCCTTCTTTATACTCTCTTACTATATTAAGTAGATCTAGTAATCGACTGAATGAATGTTTTTATTTTAAGAAATGTAAGAATTCTTGCACAATGTATTTGTTTGTCTTCCTCTGTTTGGTTGGTCTTGATCAGAATTTCTAAAGAATTTAAGTGCTTCCCTCATAATCTGTTCTTCTTTGTCTAGATTTGGAAACTGACTACACTTCACTGACTTTAAGGGAATATTATCCCATCCCGCACTCGATCTAGTAATGACATGTAAGTTCTTTAAATTGAACACTTCTTCTTTGGAGACAGTGTGTAGGATGTTTACGTTCTTTTTGGTCATGATATTATCAAGTATTATTGGACAGTCTTCCAGTGAATGATCGTTGATGCCACAAATGTTACAAAATTTCAAGTCGACATGGTATTTTATTAGGTAGTTAGGGATAATGTGGTTGTCTTTCCAGCAATTGTAACAGTAAGGTTGACCTCAAACTTGAACTCAACCTTGAAATATTCCTTGACCATAGCCACCTCGACCTCGACCTCGACCATAGTAATCAATTCTTCTCCTGTAGTTGTTATTTTGATCAATTGCCTTGGTGCGATAGACTATGTTTACATTTGTATTTCATGCATTTAGTCAGTACTCAGATGTTATGTGGTTGTGCATTTCACAAATATGGCACCACTGTTGGACACACCTACCACACTTAGAGGGGGGGGGTGAATGAGTGTGGGGCTCTTTTTCCCAAAACTTCCCTCTTGCACAAAAACTCATCAATTAGCATTCAACATTTATTCATTACCCATTGTTGTCATTT
>SNQJ01S0088407.1:38305-59427 GCA_010110895.2 Picea sitchensis
TGCGCGTTTTCTTCAAGGTTGTTCCTCCTGAGATTTTACTTCTAAATCCCTACGGGGTTTTATCCTTCTTATCCTACTGTCTCTACTGTTGCCATTAATGACAACAACCATCACTGCATTCTATCCACTGAATTTGCCAACAATCATGAATAGCAGTTAAGTTGTAACATTATAAAAGTTGTGTTATATTATTGATGGTAAGGTAAGTTAAATAAATTATATTCATTCTCAACCTTGTTGATATCACAATTTTTGTCCGATCAACAAATTTGTAAAAAATATAATGTTTTGATCTTAATTTTAGTGATATTTATTTTGTTATTTAAATTTGAAATGTAGAAAAAATAGTTTTGATTAATAAAATTAAGATTTATTAAATATTTGTAGTGTTTTAATTTCCTTTTATTAATTATGGTGTTGTTATTCTAGTGCTTATCTTTAAACTTCACAAGAATGTAAAAGTTAACATTGTCTATATCATTAATTTGAGTTTATTTTTGTTTCAATAGTTAAGTCAAGCATCTCTAACCCAACCTCTTTTAAGCATAGGATGGCTACTACTCATATTATAAGCCTATTTTTTCTCAAGTAGAACAATTTGTGTTTATACTTAAATGTCAAATCATGGCATTAGATTTCGTGGAAGAGCTTCTAACATCAATAAAAAGACACAAGATTTAACATTGTCAATGTCACTACTTTGTTTTTCTTTTATGTTCCAATATTTAAGGTAGACCCAATCTCTATACCAATTTCTTATAATCTAAATATCAAATCATGGCTTTAGAAACCATGAAAGTGTGTCCACATCAATAAAGAAAATAGGATAATTGATGTTGCATTAAATTTTAATATCATAAGATTCACCCAATTTTATTTCAAGTCTCACGAGAGATGTTGCAAGCCCAAACTTCATTTTCATATAGATTCAACAACTAATTTTATCAATGTTACTATTTTGATGTCCTTGATATCACAATTTTTGTTAAAAAATTGATGAACAAATTTGTCAAAATGATAAGGTATTGGTCTTAATTTTAGTGATATTCATTTTTTTATTTAAACTTGAAATGTAGAAAAAATAGTTTTGATCAATAAAATTAGGATTTATTAAATATTTGTAGTGTTTCAATTTCCTTTTATTAATGATGGTGTTGTTATTCTATTGCTTATCTTTAAACTTCACAAGGATGTAAAAGTTAACATTGTCCATATCATTAATTTGAGTTTATTTTGTGTTCCAATAGTTATGCCAAGCATCTCTAACCCAACCTCTTTTAAGCATATGATGGCTACTACTCATACTAGAAGCCTATTTTTTCTCAAGTAGAACAATTTGTGTTTATACTCTAAATGTCAAATCATGGCATTAGATTTCGTGGAAGAGCTTCTAACGTCAATAAAAAGATACATGATTTAACATTGTGAATGTCACTACTTTTCTTTTCTTTTATGTTCCAATATTTAAGGTAGACCCAATCTCTATCCCAACTTCTTATAATCTAAATATCAAATCATGGCTTTAGAAACCATGAAAGTGTGTTGACGTCAAAAAAGAAAATAGGATAATTGATGTTGCATTAAATTTTTAATATCATAAGATTCACCCAATTTTATTTCAAGTCTCACGAGAGATGTTGCAAGCCCGAACTTCATTTTCATAAATATTCAACAACTAACTTTATCAATGTTACTATTTTGATGATCTTTTGTATTCCGATATTTAATTCAAGCCCCAAAATATCTAGCCCAATGTCTTATAATCTAAATATCAAATCATAACTTTATAATCCATGAAGGTGCATCCACATCAAAAAGAGAATAGGATAATTGATGTTGCATTAAATTTTGATATCATAAGATTTGCTCAATTTACTTCAAGTCTCATGAAAGACACTTCTCATGAAAGACACTGCAAGCCCAAACTTCATGTCATAAAGCATCAACAACATAACAAACATAACAAAGTGTGAAAATAGATTTTTTACTATTCCAAGTCCAATGCAACATTTCTACATTTATCGCATTTCTTCAATTGTTTTCAACATTGTAATAAGCTTTTCAAACACATTTTCTCAATATTTTGGTTCCAATTCAAATGATAATTGAAATAGATTCTCAAGTACTTGTGAGATTGCACATTTTCAATGGTGCTATAACCATAAAAAATGAGAAGATTAACTTTTTAGATATTTAATTATCATAAACTTGATTTTATCAATATAAATGGTTGACTTATAACTTTTGCAAAATTAATGAAGTTGTTTTAGTAAAGAGGGTGACCATAAATTAAAAATATCACCATAAATGTCAAGGAGGATTGCAATAAAGTACCCTTGCTTAATGTCAATATACAAATAGTGTTCATACACCATTCATTATCATATAGCATCTCTAGATCACAGTAGTATGAAGTTCGGGAGGGATGGTAACAAATTCTTCCAATTTATTCATAGTTTGACTAGACACATCAAAGGTTTTCCTCAAACTGGGATGCCTTGCTTGAGAGCATCCTTTTTTGAGAAAACATCAATAGAATTTTTTCAAATTCTTAAAAAAAAAACATATTCTTAAGATAAAAAGAGAAAGACTAACCAAAAATTTTAAATCAATAAGTATACTAGTATATACGAGTGTATATGTTGATGTAGGTTACATTTCTCAACCAATAAGGGATTACTTTTTTATAAAGTATTTATGTCGTAAAAACACTTTTATAAGGTATTTTAAGCCTATTGACTTTGTAATAAACATATTTATGCCCAAGGCATATTTTAGTGTTAATTTTTCCAAAACCACCATCTTTGTTCACCATTTCATATTTATTCAACTATAACAGTGTGCATAAATACCATTCTCCACGTCATGTCTACATGTCCCTGTCTCTATCTCTTTAGTAGGTATTTCATAAACTTAAATAAGATTTTGTTTTGTTGTCTGTATTCTGATAAGATATTGTTCTACCACCTCTCTTTATGACGGTGATAGGAAAAAATTGGTTAACGAACCTATCAAATGCCATTAAACCCTCTGCGTGATGCATACCAAAATCTGTTGAACACCAACGATATTTGGGGAGATCTCTCGATGGAGAACCCTTAATAAGAACACCACCCACATGCAAAATCGTTTCCAGATTCAAAGCAAGCAATTGGGTGATTGAAATCCATCGTCCATGGCCACTAAATTGCCAGAAAATGGTGGACTCTGTCCAAGAAAAAGGCCCTCCGATGACCCTTTGTTACAGAGGCGGATGAATCCATTTCATTCTCAGGACGCATCAAAGTGTTCAAGCTCTGGGAGGATAAGGCAGCAAAATGAACCCACAGAGCTTTCATTGGANGGTGGACTCTGTCCAAGAAAAAGGCCCTCCGATGACCCTTTGTTACAGAGGCGGATGAATCCATTTCATTCTCAGGACGCATCAAAGTGTTCAAGCTCTGGGAGGATAAGGCAGCAAAATGAACCCACAGAGCTTTCATTGGATCTAGAGCTCACAGGGCGAATCAAAGTGTTCAAGATTTGGGAGGATAAGGCAGAAAAATGAACCCACAGAGTTGTCATTGGATCTAGAGCTCATAGGGCGAATTGAGTTCAGGAAAATTGTAAGTTTTATATCAATACCTGTGTTGTTTTAGGTTTTTTTCCGCGTTTTTCTTTGCCTGATTCAGTAGTAATCTTATGTCTTTTTTAACCAAGGGTGTGGTTTGGGGGATTTGATTGTAGGGTGTTGGCTTGGAAAACCTTGGCAATACCTGTTTTCTGAATTCGGTTCTACAATGTCTCACTTACACACAGCCCTTGGCTGCTTACTTACAGAGCGGTCGACATAAGAAAATTTGTAAGAGGTTGTTCTTCTTCTTCCTATTCTTTGAAAGTTGTTCTGTTTATTGGGTGCATCAGAACAGAATTGAAAAACTTAAAAACTTTATTCTTGATCGACTATGCAAAGGAAAGCGAAAACTGTGATCCAGTCTTTGACGAGGGCCACAACAAATACCCCGGTGATCTTAAAGTTATCTGTCAATTTCAAGGGAGTGTCGGATGGGATATAAGAAACATTGTTTACAACATATCTCTGCTTCCCATTGATAACCGGCGCTGAATTGGTCAGCATGATGGTCAGCAAGTCGATAATCTGCTTTATCGGTTGCTCCGAGGTCCTTTTGGAGATTCCCAAAGCATTCATTATTTCGTTCATTCTAATAGTTGTTGTGCGGCATTTGTTTAATCATTTTTTCCGTCCACAATTTGTTCATGATATCGCAATAAATTCATCTATGAATACACAGCAAACAGAGCAAGTTGAAACTTTTTTATTCGGCAAGCTCCCAAAATGATACGACCAAGCTTCTGAGGTGAACAATAATCGTTGCAGGTGATTAAGATATTCATTTAACTTTCTATTCTACTGGTCGGTCTATCCTTTTTATTTTCTTTTTCTTTGGCACCATTTGCGGAAATGCCAAAGGATAAGTAGAATGGAATTAACTATGTGTTCTCAAAGAGTTATTTATGAGAAATCCATTATTATAGTGGATTTAGTTTTTTTATTCTCGATTTCCACATAGGAGATCTAAGTACCCCTTTATTAACGACACAATATCAACGAAAAAACCCTGTTCTTGAGATCAAAATCCATTAATGCAATAAAATGTATGTTCTATTTGATGACTATTCAACTGACTAATGTCTTACATTCTTAACAATGGTTACAACAGTTGTTCAACTGCAAAAGCAATCCAATGTAGGATGCAATTTAAGCTCTTTATCCATAACTTTAAAAGCTCTCAGATGTGACTCCTTCCATATGGCGAACATTTGTGATTCATCCTTGCAAGAACCATAATCATCTTTTCATTTTCTTTCACTCTCTTCATCATGATCCTCAGATAGGCTCCCCTTGGAAAAGTTATATTCCTCTGAAATAAGTTCGTGCCATTGATCTATTAGAGTTGAAGGTAATGAGTTTCTGACTCTTCTTGACACCAAATGTCCATATGGACCCTGGCCATCAAAAACACCACAAAAGACTGTATCTTCATGAGATCCAAAACCCTGTAATTACGATAAGCACATACAATGATGAAGCAAAAGCCCAATAGTTGTTAAAACCCAACATGTGAAATATACCCAAATTGTTTACATGTTTTTATAGGGTCATGACACAAACATCTATCCCTCAACGAGTTAAATAGACATTCTTAATGATTGTGAAACTATTTTGCTTCATTTAATTGCTTAATTGAAATAATTATTTGAATTGTACATCCAAGAGTATAAAACGAGTGGAAATTATAGCCAAATACCTCCCAAACAACCATGCAATCCTGGTTGACTCCCTTCTTCCCTTGATGTGAGTAAATTGATGCAATATCACTCGATCCGTTTACACACATTCTACGGAGAATAAAAGACAGATTCTCATCCTTCTTTTCCTCTGTTTCCAAAGCTTCTAAGGCCTCTTTTTCTACAGGTTATCTCCTGGCAAGGTATGAGAAACTTTCGCAGATGGACAAGGAGGGCCCCATACTGAGGGCAAGAGAATTGTTCTCCAAGCAATCCATTGTGTTCTATACCTCAAAAGATATAAATATATCTATTTCGGATAATGTTGTGGCCAACTACTTAAAGCAGGGCAAAACAAACCTCTATATGAGGATTTTGTGGCAAATCCCCTCGAGCATGGATGAATGAAACCCATACTTGAATTTCACTTCAAAAAATGAATAAACACGGTAGATTTAACACATTTTGCATGGCTAATGGAATGCACTAAGACACTTTTTACATCTTAAAAAGTAGGATTCAACTATAAAAAATACTAAAAGCATTTCAGGCTAATCGCTTCGTAAATTAAGTAAATTAATAGAACAAGAACATTATGCAAGTTTCAGAGGGCTTACAGATTGTGATATGACTATGTTAACATCTTTTGGTGGCATTTAACGGTAAAAAACCTTGTAATTTTTTAGCTCAAATGCAGTGCCAATGGGACTTCACCAAGAAAATCTTAATAAATCTAAATGCTTATCTTATCCAAGCTTTTAGTAGTGACTGTCGAGTCCCAACCGAAGAGATTGCACCCCAACCACAAAGGTTGTATAGGATTGGGGCTAGACCTACAAACGACTACTTTCTAAAACTTCATTCATAGAATTTCAAACATAAAATTTCCTTTTCAAAGAATAACGACCACACTACAACCGATGTGCCAGGCATGGAGATATATGACATCAGGAGTTGCAAACAACGAAGAATTTAACGTATTACAGATCAAATTTTCACAATTCAAGAATAACGAAAGTGCATAATTTTCTTCATTCAAAGAGCTAGATATTCACGAAGATAATGAGATAAGAGAGCTCAAGATTATTAAGAAAAAACCTTGTGTGCAAATCGATAATAGTACAGACCTAAAGATTCAAAATATGAAATCTTTACACTCACCCAGTTAAAAGCTTATAAGAAGATTGAACTTAAATACTCAAAATTTCACTGACTCATCAAATGTCTCCATGGTGAGCTTCATCGACAAGGTTTTCAACGGAATAAATGTCTATGCTACTAAAATTAAAGTGTCGAAGATCAAGACTCTCCACGACGTATGTGCACTGCAGAACAAGGCCCATACACTTTCAAACCTTAGTTCTATTTTATGGTGTCTTTTATATTAATTTGATATATAGATCACTTAAAGGAACATTGTTGTTGATTCTATTTTATCAATATAAGAAGAGATGAAAAAAATTGTTTGCACCTGTAGGAGAAACTCTCTTTAAGTTTTAAGTTTTATGGACATTCATGCTAACCTTTCAATACATTTAATAGAAGATATTGAATTAGTTGGTGTCTAATTACTAAATGGATATTTTTCTTAAAAACCATGCATTTGTAATGAAAAATACATATTCCAAAGTTTGAATAGAAGGATGATATATTTTTATAAAATCATTCTAATTTGAAAATTCACAACATGTTTAATGTTAATGCACTACTTATATAAAAACCAAAAACATGGTAGAAAACAAAAGAGAATTTTTTTTAAAGACAAATGGAAACTTATCACAAGACAAAGAATAATCATAAAATGATTATTTCCCAGTAAATAGATTATATATGACCAAAATGTTTTATCCTCTTACTTTAAGTAAAAAAAAATCATTATTTTCCAATAAATAGATTATACACATAACCAAAATATTTTATAGTAGACTTTTTTCATGCTTTACATGATGATAATAATATTTTGATAGGAAAATTGGTGATAGACATATACTAATGAGAGAGAGAAAATAAATCATTGTTATATACTTTTGATGCAACAAAATATTCTGTGAACTTATATGAAGAAAAAAAAAAGGACATGAAGAAATTACGATATTTTTAAAAAAATATTTGAGGAAAAACATTGTTTTCTGGATTTCCCCTAAAACATATTACACTAATATGAATTAAAAGAATGAATATTAGATCAATATCATGTAACTTCAAGATTCATATAGTTTAAAAGACATTTTGATACATTACACTTATACCCTCCAGTATATGTTAAAGACATGTTGATACATTACACTTATACCCTCCAATATATGTTAAGGACATCATTTATAGGTGGATAAGGTGTATGAGAAGAGGTTGACAAAGAATTTGAAGTTTTTCCACCAAATACTTTATATGACCAAACATGGTTTCTTATACTATGCATAATTAAAGAAGTTCTTCCACCAAATACTTTATATGACTAAACATAGTTTCTTATACTATAAGTACTTAAACATAAACGAATGTGATATTTCCATAATTTTTGTTACTTATATCATATAATATAGATAAAACTTATTAATATTTTTTTATTAAAAGATTAAATTTTCATATTTTATGGGATTTAGATAGGAAGGTTATTATTTTAATCAATACTTTTGAGGATTAAAAGATTTTGTAAGTTGTGTAGAAGGTATACAAAAATAAGTAATGTCTACTAATGATATTATGATATTATTGAGAACTTTGTCATCTTTTACATCATAAATTGTGATAATAATATTTTACATTAAACTAAGTGAATCCAATCTAAGATGCTCCATCCATTAAGTTAAATTAATGTTGATTGGTAGCCACATTAAAGGAACATAAACTAACCAAATTACATAGTTTGAATTTATAAACAATGAAAAACATGCATCACAAAAAAACAATTTTGATTAAGGCAAAATGATATTTATGTGTATATTGAATGTAAAACATGCATCATAAAAGAACAATGCAGAAACAATAATTTTTAGATATATAAACAATATAAATGTGCATCATAAACCAAAATCATTCTCTCATTGGAAAACATATATTTAGATTTATAAAGAAGAATAAACTGTAATCACTTCAAGTCATACAATAATATTTTTGAGTCTATATACATTACAAACTTGTATTAAGATTAGACATTCAATCTTTATCAAGAATAAATCAAAACATATATTTAGATTTATAAGGAAGAACAAACTGTAATCACTTTAAGTCATACAATAATATTTTTGAGTCTATATACATTACAAACTTGTATTAAAATTAGATATTCAATCCTTATCAAGAATAAATTATTCATGATTACATAAAGATATTTAAATTTATAGACAATAAATTTAAATATATTGAAAATGAACATAGAATCATTTAAATTATGGATTATTAATATGATTAAGATTTATAAAAAAAAAAAGGATTTTTAGTATCTTTTAAAGGTTTTAAAAAAAAGAAACTAAATTCATAAAATTAAAATAATATTATGTATCATAACTTGGAATAACAATATTTTACATTAGTTGGATTATGGTTTAGGGATAGTTCAAGTTTCATGTATTATACCTTCTTAAAATTTGAAAATTGTATTTATTAGTTTTAATTATTTTACTTTTATTACTTCGGCATTCTCATTCTCTCATTTAGAGAGTATGCTAGTTTAATAAGACATATGAAATGAGAGCTCGTGTGAAAGGAGAGTTGTGACACTACTACTAATAAAAGATTTTTAATTTAAATATGGAAAGAGGGAAGAAAATCAAACAACAAGTATGTTTACATTGCAACCAATTAACCATTATATTAATAGTAAAAACCACTCTCATGTAAATACTCCATTAACATAAAAATGATAATATACAAACCAAATAAAAAGTATATTTACCCCGGATGGGGTGACACGTTGCACCTATGTGCCACGTCCTACAGGGCCTGGCCAAGCCATAAATAAGGGTGGTTGGCTCCCATCCCCTCGACATTAAGAATGGGAGCCAACCATTACTGTAAGCCCGTAGCCATGAGACCCTTCACTCGCGCGAACAATTAGACAACCATTGAATTTACTGCTCAGGAGGCGGTTATGGAGGTTGTCACGTCGCACCCTCTGATTCTTATCTACCTCTGCATCTGCATTTGATCTCCTCATTCTGTTTTTGGCTCGCACCAGGCCAACAATCTGAAGCTTGGGAGCAGTCTCTGCTACATCCACCGGGAATTAGCCATTCTTTTCGTCCTCACGATGTCCAGGGATCGGGGGAAGCCGCGTTGCAGTCCAACCTGGTACACCCTGGTTGCAAGGCAGAAACGACTGCAAAAAATGGAGCGACCACTTTCAATTGCTCGCACCCAACAAGCTCGACTTGCTCGCAGGGATGACAGAGACCCAATGGCCTGGGAGCCTAATGTTGTTTTAGTGGAGGAAGTCATCTAGGAAGAGGCAATTCAGCTCCCCCCGGAGAATTTTCCCTCCATGGGACCAGAGCCTCCAATTACTCTTCCTAGGAGCGAAATTCAGGTAGACGCAGGGATAAACAACATGGCTTCACCGGTGGAGGATTTCCCTTTTTGCTACATTGAGGAGGAAATCTCGGATGAGTACCTCCAAATGGCCCATAATGACTTACTCTTGGTGGAGCTTGCTCCACTCACAATCTCAGGACGCGTTCCAGGGAGCACAGGGACGGGAGCAGAAGGTGGGGATGGGGAGTGCAGCACGACAACGGGCCACCTGGAGGACGTAATGGAGGGAATGTGGACTGTTGCAGGGGATGGACACCAGGAGGACGTGTTAGATGGGCACACAGTGAAGGAGGGTGGTGGAGTCCTCGAGCCACCTCTCATTTTGACACCCTCACCTTAGAGGTATGTCCCTCAACCCTTCTTCCACTCAGACCAGCTCGAGTTGGTGCTAGACTTGAGACATCGGATGGCAGACCAAGCCTACCGCAGCGCACTCATTAGTCAACGCGTGGACATGCTATATGAGGCCTTCTCTGATGCGCCAAAAAAGCAGAAGTGTCCGACGTGTGCAAGACTCTACGCCTTGCCAGCTTGGAATGAGATGCCTTGCAACGACCCCGACAATGACGACCTCAATGGCTAACAACGTGACTCGACCTGCCCTCTGGTTTTGGTTAGTTGCTCAACTTCAGTTGGGGGTTATGACTGTTAACTCCTTTTTTATATTTAGTTGCTTTCCAGTTTCCGTTGTCATGGAATATCATGCAGACTATGGACCACCACTTGTCATGGTTTCCTCCGGGTAGGGCAGATGGCGGTTTGCCTATTTTGACAATAGTCATCAAGGGCTGCCAACTATTCCGGTTTCCACTTCTGACGGAATAACTCGCAGTCCAAAAACACCTGTATATTTTGTTATGGCATAATGTGAAGGATCCACTCTCTCTTTTTTACTTAAAAAAATCCCCAAGTATATTTACATTATAACCAATTAATATCTATATCTATATTAATATCTTTTTTAAACTCTATTTTATCCATGTTTATAAATCTTTGATTTATGATATTTTCTATTAATATTATTTTTTAAACTTTATTTTATCTCATGAATACCTCATTGGCATAAAAATAATAATATCTTATATTAATATCTTTTTTAAACTCTATTTTATTCATGTGTATAAGTCTTTGATTTCTGATATCTTATATTAATATTTTTTTAAACTCCATTTTATGTCAGTTTCTTAATTCTGTGAATACTTTATAGGAGTAAAAATACTAATGTATAAAGTATCAATGATTTTTGATATTTTATATTAAAAAAAATTAAACTCTATTTTAACCAAATATAAGTGTTTGGATCATTTTTAAGGCATTGTCTAATTGTTTTATGAAAATGGATTTTTTTCCCTAAATCTAGTTTTTTGTTGTTTAAAATCCATTTTTGAATGCAGAAATATATTCAACATGTTGAAAAAACACCCTGTGACACTTAAACATAGAAAGAGGGGAGAAACCCAAAGAAATATATTTACATTGCAACCAATTAACCATTATATTAATAGGAAATATTATTCCCCTGTCAATACTCCATTGGCATAAAAATAATAATATACAAATCAAATAACAAGTATATTTATATTATAACCATTTAACTATTATATTAATAGGAAAACACCCCTCCCCTGTAAATATTTCATTGGCCTAAAAGTGATATTATACCTCAATAACATAAAAATAATAATATATAAATTATCTTTGTTTTCTGATCTTATATTAATATTTTTTTTAAACTCTATTTTATTCATGTCCAAATCTTTGATTTCTGATATCTTATATTAATATTTTTTCTAAACTCTATTTTATCTCAATTTATTAAGTTGTGAATACTCTATTGAAGTAAAAATAATAATATATAAAGTATCAATATTTTTTATATTTTATATTAAAATGTTTTTTAAATTCTATTTTATCTAAATACAAGTGTTTGTATTTTTTAAAGTATTGTCTCACTGTTTTATGAAAATGGTTTTTTTTTTCCCAAATCCAATTTTTTTGTTTTTTAAAATCCATTTCTGAGTGCAGAAGTATATTCAATATGCAGAAAAACCCCTGAAACACTTGAATTATACAAATTCAAACAAATATCCCCTAAAAATATTACCACAAAATAATAATTTCATAAAAAAAATTAAACTAATATTTTTTTAATACTAAGTAAATACCACATAATTCTGTGAATACCCCCAATGACATAAAGATGATAAAACATAAAGTATCAATGATTTATGATATGTAATATGTTATATTAAAAAATAATTTAAACTCTATTTTATCCAAATATATAAGTTTCTCTGAATTTTTTATATTATCTTTTATTAAAAAAATTATAATATTTATTCTTACTAGTGATATTAATAATTTGTTATTGTTATTAGTTGTATTAGTGATATTAATAGTTTGTTATTAGTTGTATTGGTACCATTAAAAAGTTCCTCATCTGAGTTATGGTTTCATAGTTTGTTATTGTTATTAGTTGTATTAGTGATATTAATAGTTTGTTATTAGTTGTATTGGTACTATTAAAAAGTTCTTCATCTAGATTATGGTTTGTGATATATCTTATATTAAAAAAAAAATTAAACTCTATTTTATCCAAGTATATAAGTGTGTTTATTTTTTTATATTGTCATAAAAAAAATTATAATATTTATGGTTTGTGATATTTTATATTAAAAAATATATATATATATTGTCATAAAAAAAAATTATAATATTTATGGTTTGTGATATCTTATATTAAAAAAAAAATTAAAATCTATTTTATCCAATTATATAAGTGTGTCTGAATTTTTTTATATTATCTTTTTATAAAAAAATTATAATATTTATTCTTACTAGTGATAAAATCTTTTTTAAACTCTATTTTATCCCAGTATATAAGTCTGTATGAATTTTTTTTATATTGTTTTTTATTAAAAAATTATAATATTTATTTTTATTAGTGAGATTAGTTGTATTGGTATCATTAAAAAGTTCTTCATCTAGGTTATCTTACAAGTGACTAAAGACTTAGTATTGATATATTTTTATATTTTTAATGTTATCTGTCTAGGGATTTGATTGATAAAGTCTAGGGAGGTATACATACCCTACTTCTTTTAGATTTGAACCTGTGACTTTTTAAGAAAAAACCATACCTCTTGAATTTGAACTTGTGGCCTCTTAATAGAAAAAACATGTTCAAACTTCTTAACCATTAACCATATATATCACATTGAATGATAAGATAAATATATAAATAGAGTAAAAAAACAAAAACTATAAAACTTTAATAACAGCACTCGGAATGGGTTAATGAAATTCTCTTCACCAACAGAGTAACAAATGTCGAATAATTTTCTGTCCACAAGGAGATCACTGTGTACTCCATAGTGATCAACGAACATGTTCATCACATTTAACCCCACACAGAAATATATGTGCTTCAAAGTCCCAACGCTTATACCAACAGAGTAACAAATGTCGAATAATTTTCTGTCCACAAGGAGATCACTGTGTACTCCATAGTGATCAACGAACATGTTCATCACATTTAACCCCTCACAGAAATATATGTGCTTCAAAGTCCCAACGCTTATAGTTATGGATATCATAGATTAATACGAGTACAAGAAGCTATAATAGCGATCTACCGAGGAAAATATCATGTTTTCTGTCAAGTTCAAACATTTGCAGCATATCCACACCAACATATCGCCCAATAGTTTTAATTCGGGGAAATTATAGCATAACCATGTAGCATATCAAAACAGCGCCTAGGCTTGTGCAGGAAGGGTTGCTTCTGTAGTAGCAGCTAGGGCTGCAACTTTTCTTTCAAGATCATCTTTCTTTGCACCCACAACCTTATCAACAGCCTTTCCATCCTTGATAAAGATAAATGTAGGCATGGCCTCCACATCCCACTCTTGAGCGACATCCTGCAAAATCATATATTGAGGCATGTTTTCATTAATCTGCTCTATGTTGATTAATCTGATTCATATATTGAGGCATGTTTTCATTAATCTGCTCTATGTTGATTAATCTGATTCATATATTGAGGCATGTTTTCATTAATCTGCTCTATGTTGATTAATCTGATTCATTTAAGCAAAAATCATTCTTCGTTTACCAACTTCCTGTCCGGTAAAATTCGCTTAAAGATACTATGAATAAACGTGTCCAAGAGAAAATGTCCCTGAGAACAAATTTACTATTTCAAATATCTATCTTGAACCAATCGTTCATAGTAATATGATTAGATGACTGTACCCTCAATTCGTCCACATCAACCTTCAAGAAAAATATTTCTGGAAACTTCTTTGACAGCTCAACAAACACTGGACTGATGACTCGACAAGGTCCACACCACGTTGCGGTGAAATCTACCACCACCTGAACATAACAAATGATATGCACCGTTTTAAGAAGCCCAAAAAAAGACAACAGGACTTGAGCTGACAATAATCAGCAAACAAAATAAGTCACGTGTAATTTCTACAAACGCTCTGAATACAACAAATGATAAACACTATTCTCAGACGTCCAAATAAAGACAACATGACTTAGATCGGCAGTAATCATTCACAGAATAGATCACATTTAATTTCTACAAAGAAAATAAACACTATCCTTGTGCTTTAATCGATAAGCAAAGGATCCTTGTGTTACAAGAGAGAAAGAAATAATAAATTTGAATGAAACAATTGATGTCTGAAAAGAAACAAAAGAAAACTTATAAAGAGTATGCAGGCTTCCCAAGCCACAAAGAGTATCTCTACTTCCTAAAGTAGTTCAAGCAAAATCTAGATACACAGAGGAGAGGACGGTCTCTACAAGAGGACGGTCTCTACAATTGATAAGCAGAGGACTCTTGTGTCACAAGAGAGAGAAATTTGAATTAAACATTTGATGTCTGAAAAGAAACAAAAGAAAACTTGCAAGTAGCCTATGCAGATTTCCCAAGCCACTGCATAAGCACAGAGTTACATTTGAACTCTGAGCTTCCCCACTAACAAATCTTTGTAACCCACCACCCCTTGAATAACAACTTGGGTGGATGAATAGATCTGCTCCAAGCCACTGCATAAGCACAGAGTTACATTTGAACTCTGAGCTTCCCCACTAACAAATCTTTGTAACCCACCACCCCTTGAATAACAACTTGGGTGGATGAATAGATCTGCTCCCTGTATGCATCATTAACGAAGCCCACTTTCACACATTGCCTCATGATAGCCTAGTTCTATCCCTTGAATACAAGGAAACTAAATCTCAAATTATTATTCATACAGGCAAAACCTGAAAATGAAACAATAAAAAAAATTCAAATGTCACTTCATTTATCTCAAGTAATTTTAAGAATATATATCTTTCCTTTTAAAAAATAACGTTTCAAACTGTGGATTTCAATCTCCAACACCGCCCTCAAGCCACACTTTGATTCAGGCGTCCTAGCCACTCCTAATCAACCTCAACACCTGTCCATGATACCCAATTGAAAAAAATGATTCTCATGATAAAACCTAGCTATTGCCCCTGAATATAAGAGAGATCGTAAGCAGAAATCATCGCACAATCTGGGGAAGGCCGAAAGGCTTACAAGAGCCAAGCTCTTCTTTTTACCCTCAAGATATAATGTACAAACACACACAAACCCTACTCAACACCGACGCATATGCTTTACGCATCATGAACCCCAATCGCCCTTTATCAAATTCAACTAGTAGATCTAAACAGCCCTCAACAAATTCAACTATTTGTATAGTTACTCTAAAACGCTATCCCCTTTATATATAAAAATTCACATCAACAAAGTATTTTTTCCAAAACCTGAAACGCCCTTTGTAAACTCGTTCTGTATACATCAGCAGAGTCTCTTCTCTGCAAATTCACATCAACAAAGTATTTTTTCCAAAACCTGAAACGCCCTTTGTAAACTCGTTCTGTATACATCAGCAGAGTCTCTTCTCTGCTCTAACGCGGCCCTTTATCAGTGGGACTCGAACCTGGGTCAAAATTTCACTAGCTCTAAACCACCCCAGAACATTTTTTTTGTATTCAAGACTGAAGATATTATAATAATAATAATAATAATAATCTATTTTGAAGGTCACGGCCAAGCCAGCACACCAAATTGATGTATGAGACCCTCTTGTTTGTGGGACAAGGGACCCCGTCCGCCCAGCAATTTGACTGGTAAAGTCTACGAAGGTATACATACCCTACCCCCTGGATTTGAACCTGTAACCTCTTAAGAGAAAATACATATTCTTAACCATTAAGTCCACTCAAACTGTATCAAATCAGATCCATAAAAGAAAAAAAGAAAAAAAAAAAACATAAAAAAATGATCAGATCCATTAAAAAAAATATTTTCCCGATCTTATCCATGAAATTTTTGCCTTCAATTCTTCATCAAATTTACTCACATGACTCCCCACAAAAAATATTAAAAAAACATCAAAATAAGAAGATTTATGTCACCAAATTTAGACAGCAAAACAAAAAAAATACACATTCCCCCCTAAATCAAACGAACAACCAACCAGGGTTCAATTCCAGCGGCAGAAACACAGAACTCTCCATCAAAATTTAAAAGAAAAATCCGAAAGAGACTCTGTAAACACTGGAAATGGAGAATTACCAGACGTTTAGTATCGATGGCCTCCTGCAGCTTGGAGCGCCATGCCTCTGTAGAGTGACAAGCAAACACGTTTCCCTCCGCCATCTTTTCGTCGTCTTCTAAAAAACTATCAATTCTGCGCGTCTCAAATCTCAAATGCTTCGTGTGTGCATTTCTCAATCATTCAGTCGAGAATTTATAGGCCGAGAGATCGTCCAAACAACATATGTACTAATGTCGATATTATATTTTGTTTTTTAAATAAAGGTTTCACACCATTCAGTCAACGGATTCTGGAGTATATTCGGATATTCCCATTTAGGTATGGGAGTTAATGGTGGCCACATCTTAGGCATATGCCTATGCCTTCGTCGCTACGGATCATGGGCTGGCAACCCACTTCCAAATTTGTTTCAACAAACCTTTCAAAGGATTATTGAAAAAAGATCTTACGTGGCACCTTATTATTAATTATAACACGTGATATAAAAAACTAATAAAGACCAAGTGTGCATTTTCCATATGGCAGTGTCATTCACAAAATAAATTTGAGTGGTTGAATAATGATGGCGGTGCTCATATAAATGCATTCTAAATGGAATAATGTTTGGTACAAAGTTCTAGAAGAGGAACTTTAGTCTAGCACATAAGGATCCTATGGATGGTTTGTTTCCACACCATAATCTTGTCGTATTGCTATTCTTATGTAGGTGTTGTTTTCTCAATTGTATTGTTTGTTCTTAGGAGGTGTTTTTGTTGTATTGTTTTTTTTTCAAATAAGAAAAATACTTATATTAAGGAAATATAATAATTTTGTTACAATAATATCAAAAATGTTCACATTCTGCACTCTCCTCTTTTGCTACAGTTTAAAACAAGCAACTTTGTTCACTTCTTTTGCTAAAGTTTAAAACAAGTTTATTTAGACTTTTATAATTACATTTTTCTTTGTTGGATGCCATGTATCATTTGCCATCAGCGGTATATGTTATCAAAAGCAACAGATAGCTTCGAAAACAATTTAAATCTTTTCTTCAATAAAAAAGATTAGTTTGGTTAATTTCCAATTTTTCAAAGTCTTATGTTGCTTCTTCAGGACCCACTGTGTAGAAAATACCCTCTTCCTCAAGTTTAAGTACTGCTTTTGATAACAGATCTGCACCCGGATTATATGCTCTATATATATGATCAACTTTTAGTAGACTGAACTTTCCACTCAGCTCTCCGATTCTTCTCATCCATGGTAGAATCACACGTAATTCATTCCTTATTATTATACCAATCTATAATAACTTTTGAATCACCAAACAAATGTAAGACTGTAATATTTTTGTAACATGTAAAATAAAGTAAGCTCCACAATTTTTGAAACAGGCAAAGTAAAGTAAACTCCACAAAGCTATCAATTCACCCCTTGTAAGTGTACCACTCCCAGAACTCATTTTAATCCTGAAAATTCCTAACACAGGACATTTAATCACTGCTCCAGCCCCACACTTTCCCCCCTAACCTGAGAAGCGCCATCAAAGAACCCCACTGCTTGATTCCAATTTATAAAAGACGGCCTATCTATCTTTCTAAACTTTGGAGAATTGTTTGTTTTATATTCTCCCAAATGTTGTACTATGTTTTTACAAACAAAGGCCCTATTAATTGGTCAGTCTTAAAAAATAAGCAAATTTATGTGTTTCCACACTTCCCAGCAAATAAACACGGGTAGTTATGTCCAATTCTCCCTATTCTTTAACCAGTTTACAAAGCAGTCTTTCACCTGCTCTCCTTCCCAGGCACTCACCAACTTTAAATCCTTTTTTATAGATAACCAGATACTTTTTGTGAAAATACAGTCAACAAACAGATGTTTTATATTTTCTTCATAAGACCCACATAAAACACATTTTCTTGGCCCTGTAAAACCTCTTTTATAGATATTCTCCCATGTAAGTATTCTCTGTTCAAGCAGAAGCCACATAAAAAGTTTAATTTTTAAAGGTACCTGCCACTTCCATAAATCATTATACTAGAAAGCATAATCATCTTCAATTGTGTCCACCCACTGAACTTCATAAGCTTGTTTGGTTGAAACCTGCCCTCCTTTAGTGTCCCAGGACCACAAAAGTAAGTTTTCCTCCTTATTCAATTCAAAAACCGAACTCACTAGTCCTTTAACATAGTTACTCCACTCCTCCTTAAGTTCCCCTTCTAAGCCTAGATCCTCAAACTTCTTCCATCTAGAATACAATGTGTTTTCCCAAGCCTGACTTTCAACTTGTGCTAAGTATACAATGCCTTGATCCTTTAGTGCTAACATAAGGTTTCTTGTCAACTTAAAATAATTATGAGACCCTACGAGAGGCTCAACACCAATTCTAATCTCTCTTCCATTCCCAGGAAGCCAAACCATCCAATCAGTTATTAAGGATAAAGAGGAGGTTAGATCTCTCCAAATAATGGAAATACCAAATCTGCTAATGCTTCTAGCCCTGAGCCACTCTACCACATATTTCTTCTTTAGGTACCTTTTGCAGATCACTTCATGCCATAACCTAGGTACCATTAGACACCTCCATAAGCTTTTTGCAGCTAAATCTTTCCCAAAAGTAAAGATATTTTTCAAGCCCCACCCACCCAGCTTTTTAGGTTTAGCAATTTTATTCCAGCTTATCAAATGTATCCCTTCTTTTGTCTTTTTCCCTGTCCATAAGAAGCTAAACATCTTTCTCCTAATGGTATTTATTATATTTTTGGGAATTTTAGCAAAAGACAGCCAATATACTGGTATACTTTCAAGTACATCCTTTACCAAAATTGCCATTCCCCCTAAACCTAACCATCTGTGACTCCAATAAGCAATCCTTTTTTCAAATTTTTTCACCAACCATTTCCAATCAATATTAATATAACAATTAAGTTTCAAGAAACAACCAAGATACTTAAAGCCATCCTCCACTGGTTTTACTTCAAAAGGAATAATCTTCTTTAGTAAGACTAAGTCCTCTTCCTCCCACCCTTCTTCAAGAAACAAGGATTTTTGAGGACTAAAGGCCATTCTTGTAGCTTTACAGAAAAGAGTCAAAATCTCATTGTAGACTTCCCACTCAACTATAATACCATTTCCAAATAGGATCACATCATCAACAAACATCAGGTGAGTAATCTAGATCCCTCTAGCCATTGATATACCTGTAAGTTTTTTCTCCCTTACATTCACCTTAATAGCTCTGCTTAACCCTTCAACAACTAAGAGAAACAGAAGTGAGGATAAAGGGCACCCTTTCCTTAACCCCCTTGAACTCTTAAAAAAAGAAGTAGGTCTTCCATTTACCAAAACAACAAAATTTGTTGATGTCACACACCCCATTATCCAATCAGTTACTTCAATACTCAAACCCACCTGTAACAACACAAGCCTTAAAAATCCCCAGTCCACTCTGTCATAAGCCTTTATCAAGTCTAATTTAAGCACCATAAATTTAACCATTTTTACCTTAATGTTGTGTAATTCTTCCTGCACAACCCCAATAACATCAGTAATTTGTTTGTCTTCAAGAAATCCAAATTGTTCCTTTGAGATCCATAGGGACAAAGTAGATTTAATTCTTTTGGCTATAATTTTTGTGATAATTTTATAAGCCAGATTACATAAGGCAATATGCCTAAAATCACCAAAGGATCCAAGATTCTCGCACTTTGGAATAAGAGCAAGAAAAGTAGCATTCAGTGCTTTGGACACTCTTCCAGTTTTTCTAGACTCTTCCACCATCCCCAATAAGTCATCCCCCAAGATATCATAAAAAGCCAAAAATAATTACATTGTCCAACCATCCGGGCATGGACTTTTTGAGACTTTAATTTTTTTCAAAGTAGATAGAATTTCAACTGAAGTGACTGGTTCAAACAGTCTAATATTACTTTCCTCACAGAACATCTGAGGGTAATTTTTTAGTACATCTAATTGATCGATAATGACCAACTTTGGTTGAGCCTCAAACTGAGTTTGAAAAAACTCAACAGCTTCTAATAGTAGCCCATGATTACTGGAAATCACCTGACCCCCCTCCTTTTTTATCCCCCAAATAATGTTGTTATGTTTTTTGGAGTTAGCAAATGCATGAAAAAACTTTGTATTTCTATCCCCTATTGCCAACCAGTTTATTCTACTTTTTTGCCTCCATGTTTCCGCTCCCTGTCTCAATAAAACCTCCTTTGTTCCTTTGCTGCAATTAGTAACTTATCCTCCTCCTTTTCAATACCTTCAGGATAGCTCGAGTATAACATATCCAAGTCCCCTTCAATATTTATTAGTTCTTCTCTTCCTTCCCTCTTCCTAACTTTCTCCTAGGTAGACACCAACTCCTTGTTGGCACAGGGGCAGCAGGGTTCAACGCTTCAACAACACACCAACAAAACCCTAACTACAGACCCTTTCCGCAACACCTGCGAAGCAGACGAGGTCTCACCCGAGGTAGAGGCAGGGGGGTTTACAGGACTCTGGTGTTTGTAACCAAGTTGGGGCACAGATCGGTGATTACAATTACTTCTCAGAGTACTTAAGAACAACAAGTATTAGTTTACCCACTTCATTCACATCGTAGACAAACCCTAAGGATAGATCAACACAATAACAATGACAGAATACACATCGCACTTACCATCATAAGTTATATATAACACATTCAACATAAACATCGCACTG